>ML100867.1:0-12250 GCA_003697995.1 Taxidea taxus jeffersonii | reverse complement strand
AAACAGACACATAGATCAATGGAACAGAATAGAGAGCCCAGAAATAGACCCTCAACTCTATGGTCAACTAATCTTCGACAAAGCAGGAAAGAATATCCAGTGGAAAAAATACAGCCTCTTCAACAAATGGTGTTGGGAAAATTGGACAGCCACATGCAGAAAAATGAAATTGGACCATTTCCTTACACCGCACACGAAAATAGACTCAAAATGGATGAAGGACCTCAACGTGAGAAAGGAATCCATCAAAATCCTTGAGGAGAACACAGGCAGCAACCTCTTCGACCTCAGCCACAGCAGCTTCTTCCTAGGAACAATGCCAAAGGCAAGGGAAGCAAGGGAAAAAATGAACTATTGGGACTTCATCAAGATCAAAAGCTTTTTCACAGCAAAGGAAACAGTCAACAAAACCAAAAGACAACTGACAGAATGGGAGAAGATATTTGCAAATGACATATCAGATAAAGGGCTAGTATCCAAAATCTATAAAGAGCTTAGCAAACTCAACACCCAAAGAACAAATAATCTAATCAAGAAATGGGCAGAGGACATGAACAGACATTTCTGCAAAGAAGACATCCAGATGGCCAACAGACACATGAAAAAGTGATTCAATAATTCTATACACTATTCAGTGCTCATTCTCATAAGAGTACCCTTAATCCCCTTCACTTATTTCCCCCATCCCCTCACCCACCTCCCCCTGGCAAACACCAGCTTGTTTTCTATAGTTAAAGAATCTGTTTTTCCTTTGTCTACCTTTCAGTATAGAAAGACACAGAAAGAACAGGTAGAGCTACTACACTTTAAATTATTATTTGATTTACTTAAAAAGTTCTAAATCCCATACATATTTTCCTCAATTCTTCAAGTTCACTATACAAATATTATTTATTTATAAACTTAGTAAAATAAATACAATTACCCTTTCTCTGATTAATGTTTGATTCATCCATATCATACAGAAAATTTACATTAACACTCTTTTAATGTAACTAGGATTCATTAAATATCTTAAATTTATGTGTTAATAGATTTGATTTCCTTTTTAAGCATTTCAAATGCTTGACAATGCAAGCCTACGGCCTAATTAAAAATAAATAAATAAATAAATAAATAAACAAAAACCATGGGGCACCTAGGTGGCTTAGTGGGCTAAGCATATGCCTTCTCCTTAGGTCATGATACTGGGTTCATGGGATCAAGGTCTGCATCAGGCTCCCTGATCCCTCTCCTTCTGCTGTTCCCCATCGCCCCTGTTCTCTCTCTCTCTCTCTCAAATAAATAAATAAAATCTTGAAAAAAAACCACAAAACTTTCCAAGTATTTAAATTATTCTTCTAAACAAAAGAAGTAATCACATGCATACAGTGACTATCAAGTTCCTTTTTCAAAAAGTTTATGAATGTAGTTGAATTTGTGATGTTTATTAACTTAAAGCCACAACTTTAAAATTAAACCAAATTTCCAGGATGCCTGGGTGGCTCAGTAAGTTAGGCATCTGCCTTAGGCTTAGGTCACAACTCAGGGTTGTGGGATTGAGCCCTGCATTGGGCATCCTGCTCAGTGGAGAATCTGCTTGTCCCTCTCCTGCCCCCACCTCTGCTCATGCTCTCTCTGTCTTTTGATCTGCTTTCTCTCTCTCAAATAAATAAAATCTTTTTTAAAAAAATTAAATTAAATCAAATTCCCTAGAGTCCTAAATAATGAGAAAAATTACAAACATACTCACTGTATTAAACCTGATGCAAAAGTGTTCATACTCAGCATAATCCTTGCTTTCATCATTTCAATGTTCACTCAAGTCTTTCCAGACTTGAGTTGTTGACCCAATTAAGGGGATCAGATTTCTAGTAAGAGTTCAGTTGAGTTGCCTAATGGGCCCAGATTGGAGACCAAGAAGCCTACTTTATCTTCTCAGGGGAGCTGAGGTAACATCTAGAGCCATGAGATTTGGGTTATCATGTGTCAGAGACCCAAAACCAGCTGGAAGACCCGTGAGCTACATGCCTACAGCATATTTCTGTCAGGTAAGCAGCTGAGAGTGCTACTCCAAGGCCACAGTCTTCACACACGTTGGTTCAGCCCCCCACATTCCCCTTAGTCCAAGCTGTACTTTTACCTATCTTCTCACCTTTATCTGATTTCTCTATTTCTTCTTCTTCTTCTTCTTCTTTTTTTATTAATTTGACAGAGAGAGAGAGAGAGAGAGATCACAAGTAGGCAGAGGAGCAGGCAGAGATAGAAGGGAAAGCAGACTCCCCTATCTGCTTTATTTCAATAGATTTTGACAATCCCTACATGAGTTCTTTCAGTCCCTGAAAATGTGTTCAGCAAAACTATTTACTGCCTGATTTAATTCTGCATTCCTGTCATATTTTTCTCTACCTGTAATTCTAAGAACACATGATTGTCATTTCATGCATGCTCAAGTGCTTCTTTCGGTTGCCTGGCTTGACAGCTGTACCTCTAAGTGATGATAAGCCATTTAAAACAAAAATTGTTACATTTTCTGCCCAACATTCCTGAGGAACAGACGGGACAGATATGATTTAACTTCTATTGATAAGAATATTGAGATGCAAGAAGAAACAACTTACTTAGTGTTAGATCACTTTGGAGTAGTTTAATCAAATGAATCCTGTTCAGTTATCTTGGCATTTCATGCTCAACGCCTCACAATGAGATCATTTGTGTCTTTCAAAGGAAGATTAGTGAACATTTGTGTACGAATAGTAAAAAAACTTAAACAACAGTATGAATTGACTGCAGAATACCCAATGCTATAAATGAGAAAGAAGATAAAAGAACTAGAAACTTACTAGGCAGGTCACTCAAAGTAGAAAGAAAGTACTTCACTCAAAGTTTGGATCAGAATTAACTACCTCTTGTGCCTGTAAACTCTGGTAATAGACAAGCCTGCTATTTAGAGAGTAAAACAAATGGCCAACTTTCAATCCATTTTCCATCTTTTAAATTCTTCAGGAAAAATACTCAACATTATTCTACTCTGTCGCATCAGTAGCATTGGAGTAGAAGGAAATTTATATTTATAAGATGATTTCATGCTTAGTGTATCTCCAAGTACAATACTAAGTAATAAATTAAGTAGAAATTGTACTTAATTTAGACACAAGTAATCTTGTTTCTGCTAGAAAGAGCAATGAGTAAGAACATTTTCTTCCCTAAAGGATCTTGCATTTTATAGAGCTCTTCTTATTGGTTTTTAATCTGTTAAATTTATACCAGTGTAAAAAGTTGGCACTCTTAATACTTAGAAACTGTTTGTTCACTCAGAGAGCTTTATGTGGACCTGGCAGCTTTTTTCAATTTACATGACACATTGAGTAAATGCAACATTTATTATGTATCCAATAAAGTTATTTCTGTCTCTCTCTATATATATATACTTCTCTACATTTATATGTGTAGGACTTATCTTTAATATTTGTTTCAGTGGAAAGAGGCAATTATTGTTGTAGGACTTATTTAACTCAGTATTGCCTAAGAATGGCAATACTGGATAAGTTTTCAAGATTCCAACTTGTGTGCACATATGTGTGTGTGTGTGTGTGTGTGTGTGTGTGTGTGTGTAGCGAACCTTGAAACAACAAAAGGTAGTAGGGAAAATAAGTACACGCTTGAGAGTTTCATGAATAAAGCAGGGCAGTTGAGTTATGGAAGGATGTTCATAAACTGGTAAAGTTTTAATAACGTTAAGAATGTAAAATAGTTCTTGAGATGTTCTATGAGGACTTTGAGGCCTAGGAAGAGATGAACAAATATACCCACGGACCCAGCCAACCTGCTTAAGCAATAGACTGAGACTGGCCCCCTGGACTTCTGATGCCTGTGCTCTTTCCAAAGATGTTGTTGCTTATCAATACTCTTTAACCATTTGACTCACTTATATACCCAAATACATTCTTGGCTTCAGGAGACATATTTGATAGTATGAAAGTCTCCCTCAATCATCTGCAAATGGAGGCAGAGATGAGAAAAGAATCTGGGATAATGCAAGATAGTGAAGCTTAGAAATCCTTCACTGACAAGTAATTAAATAGTTTCTTTAGGCATAATTGCAGAATCACTCACGTGATACTCTATGGCTAAACAGATCATCTACAGGCACAAAGAATCTGCAGAGGGACTGCTTATCAGCAATGACTCCGAAAAATAACCTATTCTAGTCACTTTTTCATTTTTACAGACCATAGTTTATTGAATCATCTTTAGTGGCTCTTGATGCAGATATAATTCCTTTCTTTATCTTTCACAGGACTTGCTGTTTTCAAAACACTTACAGCATTTTCCCAATGCAGGCATGGCCAGAAAAGATTCTGAGTTTCATTCCTTGTAGAGGTTTAAGCTACAATTGGCCTCAGCAGCTTCTTCTGGATGGTAAAGCTCCAACTTATGAAACACCCTTGAGTGAACAAGAATTGAAAAACTTTTAAATGAACACGCCTGGCCAAGGGAATTTCATTGGTACTGTCAGAAAGAGTTAGCTACCCCTCCAATCTGATACCCAGGGAGCTCTTTTCATCTATTGTCTATCATCTAGCCAGTGCCATTTTCATTTGGTTTTTACAGAGTGAGTGTGAATTAGCAATAGATCCTCCACCTGACTGATAACTTTGAAATGTCAAGTCTCATTTTTTTTCACTTGGTCAGGTGTTAGAGACTAGTTCAACTGTGTTACCCATTTGACACTGTTGTCATTTCCTTTCTCTGTGTTCTTCTGTAACATTACTGAGAAGAGAGCAATGCATATGAATATGGCTTTATATGCATAGTAAATTTTGATAGCACTTTGTTCTTGGGGATCATCTCTGGATATAGATCTGTAATTATTAATAGTGAGTTGAAAAATACAATGTTACTCTTTATTAATACCTGACAGAGACATAATTTTTCCTAACTGAAAGATACCATTTGACCAGTGGGTCAGAGAGTGGCAATTACTGTGAAAGTACAGGTTACAGCAATGATAGAAAATCATTAACAATGACATTTTGGTTTAAACCTGTGTACTTTCTGAAATGTTTCCCTCAATTGACTAATTTCCCTCAGGCAGAAATAAAGAAAGAGACCAGTTCAGTTTAATAGCTTTTAAATTTTCCTATCTGTGTCTGAGGCTGAGACTATTTTCTTTGAACATGTTGGGAAATTGTTCCCAGACCTCTAAGGGTAAGGTTGAGTGAGTGTAATTCCCAGAAAATTAAGCAAGATTTTGTGTCGTGATTTATTTCTTAATGTCCTCAGCTAATATCTTTGAAGGCAGCTGGTCATGCACAGAGCAAAATATGTGATTTTTTTTTTTTTTGCTTTCAACTGACTGAGGCTGACATCACTGGCCAGAATATTATCTGGGACTCTAAAAATGACATTGAAATTAAAAGTTAGTATGAGTTCAGCTCCAGGTAACAGAAAACCTTGGCTCACCATGCTTTTTTTTTTTTCCTCTTTTTTTGAACAGAGAGAGAGAGAGAGAGAGAATCACAAGTAGGCAGAGCAGCAGGCAGAGGGGGGTGGGGAAGCAGGCTCCCCGCTGAGCAGACAGCCGGACACGGGGCTCGATCCCAGGACCCTGAGACCATGACCTGAGCTGAAGGCAGAGGCTTAAACCACTGAGCCACCCAGGCGCACCTCACCATGCTTTTAAATAGAATAGTTCAACACAACTTCTGGAGATCTTTGACCTCCAGTGCTGGCTTTTATAGAGTATCAGCAATCTCAGTCTTCCTATTCTGATGTCATCATCAGGTTAAATCATTTTACAGATAGTATGTTTGCATGGCAATATTCTGAGGCAAAACAGGAACATGTTCTCTCAAAAATTTCATTGACAACAGAAACGTTTCCTATAAGCCCCTTGGCAGATTTATGCTCACTTCTTAGGGTCATAAATGGCTTGCACAGAAACCAATCACTGCAAGGGCAAAGGTCCACTATGGTTGGCTTCAAAGATCATGATTCACAATCTGAGTCCCTCCTTCACAGATAGATGTGGCCACAAGAATAGGATGGATACCTGAACAAACGCAGGGATCTACTAGGTAGGAAGGAAGAAAGGAAGAAGAAGAAGGAATCTTGATGTGTACATGATAAACCTGTCTGGTATACAAATACCCCTATACAGTTAAAAGAAAACCTCTGTTATTTAGAAAGGTCAACACATTTATGGTTTCTATTTGTTCTTAAGTCTTTAAATGATGCCTCAAATTTTCAATGCTATTATGTAATTATATAACTGACCTTTATTTCATAAACCAGGACCTTAAGTATGTAAAATGTGTTTTATAACTGAAACGAATTTCTACCCTAACTCTGCATTTTAACTGAGGTAGAAAAGCTAATTGTAGTATATGCAGTACATGTAGTATATGTAGTATATGTAGTATATCAGACTCAATGAGCTTACAGTTTTATTTGCCTCTTCTCCCTCCTCCAGCTTTATGGGGGCAGAGATGAGAAGGATATGTACCAGTAAAGTTAAATGGGAAAAGGGGAGAGCAAGATTTGTTTATCTGTCATTATGTGTCCATACCAAATAGTATCCACTGACATGTCTGTCATCAGTTCTGGGTTGTTCTTATCCTTTGATGTTGGCAAATATGGAAACATTTGTTTATTCATGCCATTATCTATCACAGAAACTCCCTCTTCCCAACTGTGAGATATTTTCAGGTCCACTGAATGTATCAGCTGCGTCCACCCTCTTCCAGGGGGTGTTTGACATCATCATCCTATCTCTCATGCCCTTCTGGTGAAACTTGGCCATGCTGTCTCAGGTCCCTTGCCTAAACAAACACACACTGTTCCATCCGCCCTACTCCCAGCTTTTTATGGTGAGGCAAGGAAATCTTGGCTGCTCACCTTCCACATCTCCAGAAGAGAGTGGAGCATACAAATCTACTATCTAATCCCCAAACTTGTTTTGAGGTTCTAATACCTCTCCTTACTCCTGGTTTGCTTCTTGGCACCAGGAGACTCTGACTTTTGAGAAATCCACATAGCCAGTGCTATGGCTTAAACACCGTACCCAGCACCCTTATGGATCTGAATTTTGATGATCAAAACACAGGTTTTTTTTAGATCCATAAGCCTCTTTTCTCAAACTATTTTCTCTTTGTGGGTTACAAAAGTCTAATTTGAAAGCCAACAGCTTAGGGAAATGAGTATGGAAACCCTCGCTGTTACTTGACTGTGAAGAAGGCTGAGATATCAGGAAACATTGAAGGAGGAACCAAAGGCATAAAGAGTGAATTATTATCCTGCTACAGTAGGGAAATGGCCTCAAGTAATCAGTAGCTAGTTAAGGAAAAAGCCACGGGATGGAATGCAAATTCTCCCCTTTTGCATCCTTTCTTCATGTCAGTTTGACATCATACTGTTAGTGATTTAGAATATTTTCAAAACCCAAGAAGCATTAATAATACTTGCATGTTGCTCCGGGCCTCAAAGCGTCCAGTTGAGAATTGTGTTCGGGCCAATCACCCCACTGGGCAAAGCCCACCAGCCACTTTGCCCATCCTCAACTTCCTGGACCAAATACATAAGTCTGCCTTGTCCGGCGCTACTCAGACCCCAGATATTTTTCACTCTGTGGCTCAATCCCTCAGGACGGAAGGTGTCTCCTCAACAAGAGTTTAATCAGAGGAGTTACTCTCTGTCAATCTGTTACCTATCCCACATAAGTTACATGTACTTTTATCTAGGCACATTGGGAACAAGAGTTTAATTCAGTGGACGACATGATTCTGCTAGTTAGAATTTCATGAACCAGCTAGACCAGGAGAGAGGAGAAAGAGGTAATTTGAGGGATTATAAAATCATTTGTTTGTCAAAGGTACCCTGGAGGATGATACTCAAATTCCATCAAATCTCTCCCGGTGGATCATTGCCTCCTGGCAGGAAACAGTCTGCTTCATACTTGGAAAAAGAGGAGACCCAGAATGTTTCCCTCCAAATAGAGGGCACAGTCCAATCTTAAATTCCAAAAGAACATCTACACAATCTATTAGTATTTACAGCTTTGACATTTGGCAAGGAATTTTGACTATGCCCAGCTGAGAAACAATAAAACTCCCTTGTGTGACAAATTGCTTTGGTATTGAGGGTCACTGCCTGAGTAGGAGCAAAGTCAGTCAAGGAGAAAACTAACCAGTACAGAGTGTAGTCCTAATGGTTACGCTTCAGTAGGAAGTTAACTCATTATTTAAAAATTAAGCTACCATTTTTAATCTGTCTTAATATAAGATTGGAGGTGGACACTCTTAAGTCGTAATCCGTCAATATACCTTGACATCATTAGTCTCTTCATTTAGTATGCTGTTAATGGCAAGGCCACTAAAAAAACTTTTCCACCAAATAAATAAAAAATCAGATGTGTACTTTTAACAAATTAATTATTTCAGGATATATTTATCAAAAACTTACTATGCAGGGATGCCTGGGTGACTCAGTTGGTTAAGTGGCTGCCTTCGGCTCAGGTCATGATCCTGGCGTCCTGGGATCGAGTCCCACATTGGGCTCCTTGCTCGGTAGGGAGCCTGCTCCTCCCTCTGCCTCTGCCTGTCTCTCTGTCTGCCTGTGCTTGCTCTCTCTCTCTCTCTCTCTCTCAAATAAATAAATAAAATCTTAAAAAAAAACCTTACTATGCAGAGTAGCAGGTGGATACAAAAACGTATGACATTCTCTTACCTCCAGGTGCTTGTCATTCAAGGGAGGGTATGGGTAATTAAATAAATGGAGAAAATTTTAGGTTAAGTATCCAGCATTGGGCAAAGGGGTGAAGTCTTATGTAATTTAGGAAAAAAGAAAAGCTCTTTTTGTCTAGAGTGATAAAGAAGGATTTCATTTAAAAGAGACATTTGGGGACGCCTGGGTGGCTCAGCTGGTTAAGCGGCTGCCTTCGGCTCAGGTCATGATCCGAGTGTCCCGGGATCGAGTCCCACATCGGGCTCCTTGCTCAGCAGTGAGCCTGCTTCTCCCTCTGCCTCTCTGTCTGCCTGTGCTCACTCCTGTGCTCTCTCTCTATCTGACAAAAATAAATAATAAAAATAAAATAAAATAAAAGAGACATTTGGAGGATGATGGGATTTTGAAGAATGCATCTTGAAGTATGGTAGGATTTTGAAAGAAAAATTGAAAAAGAGAGTGTGGTCCCTGATCTTATGACCTATGAGACCCAGGAACTACTGTTTCAAAAACCATTTGTGGTTTCTTTTAACACCTTTGCATTTTTTCAGAGTTCTAAGCATCAGATAACTAAACCAGCATGGCTTGATTATCTCCTAGGAAGCTCAAAGGTAAATTGCAAAGACAAAGATTTTAACATTGTGCCTAAAAAGATCTCAAGAATGGAATAACCCACTCCAATCTGCACCAATATTTATGAATTCTAGGATATAAACAACACATAGGCGTTCATAAACTGCCTCTCACTGCCAGGCTGACCTACCATGGATGTAGCGCCTGGGTGACAAGTACCTGTTGGAGCCACAAATGACAGCCTGAATGATCCTGTCAGGATCAAGGCAGGGATGCTTATGCTGTCTTTCCGGTGTCTGGCACAACACATGGTATCCAAAAGGGGGCCCCAAAATATGAATTAAAGAAGAAAACAGAAATCAAATCAGTCTTAATGAATGCAATTACTCTTCATATCTGCTTCAGCTAAATCTGAAATTACTAGACCAGTAAGGTTAGCCAGAATGTATATTAAGCAACACTTGGGGGTGAGATGAGAATAGCGGATAGAAGATTGTGCATAGGATCAGCCAAACCATGAGAGACTGTGGACTCTAAGAAACAAACTGAGGGTTTTGGAGGGGAGGGGGGCGGGGGTTTGGGTGAGCCTGGTGATGGGTATTAAGGAGGGCACGTATTGCATGGAGCGCTGGGTGTGGTACATAAACAAAGAATTTTGGAACACTGAAAAAAATTAAATTAAATTAAATTTAAAAAAAGAATGATGTTAATGCATTTAAGTAATTCTATGCCTCTCTTCATGCATTTCAGTTTGGGTGATGCATCTGTAATAGTTACACGCTTTCTGTCCACCCTACAGGCTTAATGAATCATCACACAATCATCTAATTGGACTCTATTCTGATTTTCTCTCTAAATATCAGAGAACACAACTCTCTCAATGACACAGCATTGCCCTGTTTTATCATCTGCCAAAATAATTATTCAAATTAGTTATTATTTTACTCACTGCTCATTTCTGGGGTGTCATTAGTAATAATAAATATCATTTTACCTAACCAGTCTTCAATTAGGCTCAAGTCAATTCCTATTTATACTACCCTAGAAATTTATCTAGGATAGTCACCAAAACTACTTCATTTCCTCTTTACGCAAACAAAAAAGTCACAGACTACATCATGCTGTCTTGCAGATGAAACCCTCAGATATTCACACTTCTACTGAGGTAAGCAAAGCCAATTTTATTCACACCATCCCTATTTTATAGATAAGAACAAGGAAGAAGATAACCTACCCAAGGCCACAGAGATGGGATGTGACTGTCCCTATTCTATTCTGCTAAACTGAGCTGTCTCTCACTTCCACAAGGCCTCAGATTCTAAAATTACTATTCTCCACCCTGTGCTCCAACCCTCCACTCACTGCTCGGTGTCACACTTGTTCTAATTTTGGGCTGGGCAAGAATAAAACATAAAATGCTTTCATTGAAAGCACCATACTAATTTTCTCAAATTGTTTTCCATGATGACATTTACTTCTGGCAGCTTCCACTGTGTCATTTAGGCCATAACTGGTGTGGCCCTATCTTTGGTGGCACATGGGATTCCTGAACCCATTTAGGGGGAAAAAAATGGAGTAGTCAAACTTCCTCACTGCAAATCCATAATTTAACCCAAAGATTTAATTTCCTTCTCATGATCCATTGCCCTTGAGGTGAGATTCTTTTTCTTTTCTTTTCTTTTCTTTTTTTTTTTTTTTGAGGTGAGATTCTTTTGCAAAGGGAGGCCAGTATCTATTTCTGCACACTCTGCTTCATATCAGATCTTTATTGCCCTTCTGATAGACAAAGTATGGGCAGTAAGTCACTGTGTACCAAGGTAAAGTTTTCAGGTCAATAAAACAAGTGCTTAAGTCTTCAGATGTGAATATCAGAAGGTGAGTTTCATCTAATTTTATAAACTTAAAATATATTTTATCCACTGGACTTTATTAATAAAAGGAAAAAATCAACACACTCAAAGAATGTAATAAAAACCAATTTTGGCAATTCTGACTAAAGAAATCATCATCAGTAATTGGTTTTCTGGAATAAAACTTTTGTTTATTGCGAAAAAAAACCTATCTACATTCCACAGAAGGCTTAGAACTTTGTTCTCTATGCAATTAGGAAAAAGCATCTTGAATATAAAGGTGTTCTTTCTCAATATAGTTATAAAATAGACATTAAAAAGCATTATGAAATAAACATAAAAATCAATTTAGTTATACAAATGGGAGCAATCTCAAAACAGGAATATATGTGTGTGTATGTGGTGTATGTGTGTGTATATTGAATATTTTATATATGTGTTATATTCAAAACACACACACACACACACACATATGTTTTATGTATGCATATGAAGATCAAACCCACCCTGTTTTCCAAGATCTGTGCTCGCTGTTAGATCTGTCAAGTCCCCATCCAGATCTGTCCACCATCACTTCCCAGGGTCCTTGGAAACTATCCTCTAGAAAATGCTTCAGCTGGGCTTCCTCACCCACTGGCTTCAAATCTGGCCAAGGGGAGGCACCAGCAGGAGATTGCAGCCTGGGGAGAGAAAGTAATCAGATTTTTATTCCCTGAGCTAGTTCCCTCCCTACTTGACCAAGATTAGCATTGGCTCTGTTCCACAACCAAAGACCATAGGTCATATTGAGTAGTCTTCTCATAAGAAGGTCTCCTCTTCTTGCCCTTTTAGGCCCTAATGGTGATAACAGCTCCCTGCATTTTGCTTGTTTATTAACTCTAGGGAGTATCACCATCCTCACCTGGTTATCTTTATCTTTCCCTTCACCTTTGTTAATTATGTGTTCATTATACTCTTCTCTTTTACCAGCTTGGATGTGCCTTCTGTTTCCTGTCTGACCTGTGACCAGCACCCATTCTCCCCATAACTGGGGTGCCATCATTCCTACCAGCATGCTCTACTCTATCTCACTCCCAGGACCAAGCCTGAGCTATAATAATGGGCACTAAGCAATCCCAATGCCT
>RCUC01126850.1:0-31165 GCA_003697995.1 Taxidea taxus jeffersonii | reverse complement strand
ATATCCCAATATCTCTAAGTATGCATGTACAGAATATTGCAGACTTCTTACATAGGAGTTGCAGAATAGGAAAAGAAACCATGGAGGAAAGAATTCTTCAGAGTCAAAGCTGAATCATCAAGCTTAAACATATTTACCTGCTGTCTTTCTAAGGATTCTTAGAAAATGATCTCTCTGACCCAACCCCAAATTTATTTTTCTAGATTATGCATTATCAGCTTTAGCCAAGTTTGTCATCTTTTTTTTTCCTGGGTGTGCACAGCTAAATGGTGGCATGCTGGAGCCAGCTAATACTGGCTGACAAAAGCTGACTGTGTGCATCTGCTCCCATCTTTGTCTTCATTGATACAACATTGGTGACTGAAATTGATGATGGAGTATTTACACCACAAAGGTTAGTTAACACTGGAAATTGTGGTTTTCCTCTCCCTGCCCCTGTTCCCCAATGACCGGGCTATTAAATATTTACCAACACACCACTGCACCTCAATAATGTTGTGTATTCATTCAAACATTTATTATTATGGGTCACATGATTTGCCAAAAACAGGAGACAAAACAGTGAGCCAAATAAACATGGTTCTTTTTTTCACAGTTCTTAACAGTCTTATGTAATTGCCATGCCCCTTTCTTGTCTTATTCCTTAACTTCACCTACATACGTTCTACTCATTCTTTAATCCATCTCTAATTTATATGACACGAGTGTCTCCCTTTGCTAAATTTTTACTGCACTTGCAAAAGTTAGAAATTTAGCAAGTAAGAAAAATCTGATTTTCCATGTATCATCTTCTTGACTATATTTCAGGCAACTTCAAAGCAGACAAGTTTTATAATTTTTTGCAAGGTTTGCTTAGCATGATGCACATTGTGGGGGTCAGGAGCTGGAAGATAGGGGACACTCACATTTTTAGGACTAAGGGAGGCTAATACTTTTAATGTTTTATTTTTTATTATGTATTATTTTTTAAAAATATTTTGTTTATTTATTTGATAGATAGAGATCACAGGTAGGCAGACAGGCAGGCAGAGAGAGAGAGGAGGAAGCAGGCTCCCCACTGAGCAGAGAGCCTGATGCGTGGCTGAATCCCAGAACCCGATCCCAGGACCCCGGGATCATGACCTGAGCCGAAGACAGAGACTTTAACCCACTGAGCCACCCAGGCACCCCGCTTTTAATGTTTTAAATAGAATAGTGTGGCTCATGCATTTTCTACAGGGCCCCGCCCCCGCCAATACTTACAAGGCTAGGGAAAGTAGTTTAAGTGGAGAATCCCAGTCTGGCGCTCACGTTCTCTACCTGTCCTCTGACTTTGTCCTGCTGCAACTGTAAGGGGCCCCATGCATAAATGTGACAGAGTGACCAACCATTTTGCCTGGGACTAAGGGGTTTTGGAGGATACAGGACTTCAATGCTAAAATTGGTACAGTTCCAGCTTTTGGATTAAGGAAAAAGGATTATGCAAACAGACCCTGGTAACAAAACATCTCTTGGTTAGAGAATTCTAGGGGTTTGAAAACCCAAAGCATGACCTAGAAAAGGGTCAGTGACTGAGATGGCACATGAACTCTTGTTTGGCTATATTCCTTTTACCCCACAGACTCCTTTCCCCCAGAATAATGATAGAGTCTAGGTATGCAGTAGTAGAAGCAGATGCAAACATATTTATAAAGTTAAAGATATTAAAAGCATGCTTACATTATCCTCATTTCTTTTCTTCAGTCTTGCAAAGCTTTTCTTCCTAACCTCCCCGCATCCATTCCTAGTCTATTGGCCATATTATATACAACAGGAATGATACTTACCATATTATACACAAGAGTGATAAAAAAGATAAAGACTTACAAAAGAGTAATAAAAATGATTTTTAAAAAGAGAGATATTAACCATATTACATACAAAGTAATAAAACCTGTGTAAAGCTCTTCAGTGGTCTTAAAAAAAACAGAATCCGTAATTTGGTAAAAAGAGCCCTGCATGACACACAAGGCCCCTGTCATACACTATTCTCATATTATGCCACTAATCCTCTCACTCATGGTCATGCTGGCTTTTTTAGTTCCTTAAATGGTTCAAGTTCTTGCCTGCTTCAGAGTCTTTGCACATGCCAAGCCCCGCATGCCACAGTCACTATATAAAATCTCTTTCCTGATAAAGTTGTCCCTGTCCATGCCTCAGGCTTGCTCAGGGCTTTATCCCAGGCTCTCAGGGCTCACTCTGCTTTTCCTTTTTGGCACATTTTGTACTTAGTAATATGATGATATATTATTTGAGGAGTTTCAAATCCTTTCCTACACTTATAAGCTCAGTGAGGGCAACACAATATTCCTTGCTGTTTTCTCTCCATATTCAGGTTTACACAGTAAATGAGACCTACTTGAGGAGAATAAGAATATAGAAATAAAAGAAGAAAGGAGACATAAGCAAGCTTTAATATAGTATGGAAAAGTTCTCTAAATTGGGAGTTTTAATATTTCTATCCTGATATGGATATTTTGTAAACCCCACTCACTTTAAAGATAGGAATTATTTTGTTACAACTTATTTGTTTCCCTTTTTATTTTACTTTTTAAAACTAGGCTCCATGCTGGGTATGGAGCCTGACATGGGGTTTAAACTCAGAACCCTGAGATCAAGACCTGAATTGAAATCAGAAGCTCAGACTGACTGAGCCACCCAGTGCCCCTATTTGTGTCCCTTTTAATGAGAAAGCATGAGTGGAGTATATTCACATTGGAAGGACTTTGTTCCATGATGTCATAGATTTGTGAAACAGCACTAAGGAATCAAAACAAAACTATAAAAATTCAAGTAGGGATTATAGATTATTTGTAAATTCTCTTTCTTTCATTTTCCTCCTCCTCACATTCCGATCCCAATCATGAAACTTATAAAATTTCATATCAGAAGGAAAAAAGTATTAAACTCATCCCCAGGTGTAAAAGATTAATAAGGCATAGTTCCTCTTCTATAGTTTCTAGCAGCTGTAACACTTGAAAATGCAAATAGTCTTAAGTTGAAAAATTCAATTGGTATTTCAATTTTGTGGATGCCGTTTTGATAAGATCATTCTATATGGCCAAATAAAACTGTCAAAGTTTCATGTTTCTAAAGCTATTATCAAGCAATAAATACAATAGATATGTTTCCATTCTCATCTCTTTTTGAAACTTATCAGGCAGACTATGCCAAGAAACCACTTTACCTAGAGAAGGAAACCACATACTCTTTGAGAACTAGCAATCCTTCTATAAATGCTGGTGGGAAATAAGAGTTCTGGAAAATTGATTTAGACAAACTAGACACAAAGTATACTGCATAGCTGGAGACACCTTCCTTATTTAAACTCAACGAAAGTATGTCTTTTATACTTAAGACAAAGCCTAGGGCAAACGACTTATGCCCAAGAGGGGCAGCAGGAAGTATTTCTCTGGCTATTGCGACAAAACCCCACTCGTTACCTGGCAACACGAAAATACACCTAGCCATTGCTCTGCGCATGTGCCAAGCTGTACTCACAGAGGCATAGAGTGTCGCTGTATCTATGGTGGGGATGTCCTGAAAGAGCGTCTTCATGACGTCATCAGGACTCTATGATTCCCATAGGGGAAGATGGGCAAATGTATATAAGGCGCATGCGCAGGCGTGTGAGAGCGCGCCTCTTTCTCTTCGTCGCCTGCGTGCCGAGGTTCCTGGTGTTGCCATGGGCCGCAGACCAGCTCGCTGTTACCGGTATTGTAAGAACAAGCCATATCCAAAGTCTCGTTTTTGCCGAGGTGTCCCTGATGCCAAGATCCGTATCTTTGATCTGGGTCGGAAGAAGGCAAAAGTGGATGAGTTCCCACTGTGTGGCCACATGGTGTCTGATGAATATGAGCAGCTCTCCTCTGAAGCCCTGGAGGCCGCTCGAATTTGTGCCAACAAGTACATGGTGAAAAGCTGTGGCAAGGATGGTTTTCACATTCGAGTGCGGCTTCATCCCTTCCATGTCATCCGCATCAACAAGATGCTGTCCTGTGCTGGGGCTGACAGGCTCCAGACAGGTATGCGCGGTGCCTTTGGAAAGCCCCAGGGCACAGTGGCCAGAGTCCACATTGGCCAAGTCATCATGTCCATCCGTACCAAGCTTCAGAATAAGGAACATGTGATTGAAGCCTTACGCAGGGCCAAGTTCAAGTTCCCTGGACGCCAGAAGATCCATATCTCCAAGAAGTGGGGCTTTACCAAGTTTAACGCCAATGAATTTGAAGACAAAGTGGCTAAGAAGCGCCTCATCCCTGATGGTTGTGGAGTCAAATACGTTCCCAGTCGCGGCCCTCTGGACAAGTGGCGAGCTCTGCACTCCTGAGATCTTTGACAGCATTGACTCCTCTGACCTTGCTGGTCTGATGTGCTTACCAATAAATCTTATTCACTGACAAAAAATAAATATTTTTTAATATTTTAAATATTTTTAAGTGTTTATCTGATTTTTAAAACATAGAGTATGAGAGAAATAGTGTTTATATTAAAACAGAATTTTAATGGCAAATGATACTTTCCTTCAAGTGTGAATGAAACAATCCATATGTGATTTATAGAGACAGTTATTGCAGTTCTAGCCCAAAAACTTTTAACTTGGGACAGTAGGGAACTATGTCAAAAGTTTTGTTTGTGTGAAGTCATAAATTATGTAGCTATCCTTACCTTGAATAAAAAAATAGCTAGAAAAAAATCCAAGATTTGTAGAGAAAAAAAAAATCGTTCTTCTTTATGGAAAACAAGCAATAAGGTAGGCATTAGTGATATTTCAACTACAATCTCTAGAACTAAAAAATCCATTCTTAAATTTGTTGCTTATGTTTTCCTTATACTTTTATGCACATTGATTTTAGAATTTCATATGACCTCCAATTATCAGCCTTTGGACAGCTGGCTATGACTGCAAAATGTTTCCTCAGACAAGCCTTTTATTATCTCACAGTCAGGAAACAACAGTCCAATCTTTTCTTTATCACCTAAAGGTCAGAGGTTGATAACAGAGTTCACATTACTTGTATCTGAGTCCCAGTAGAACCAACAGAAAAGAGAAAATGACACCAAATCAACAATCTGTGCTCTAAAAGGACCCTCAAGAGAGTTTACAATCTGTAGGTGCTTGCCCTACATTAGAGTTACATTGATCATACAGGTATTTTTGGAAACTACATAAGTTAAAATTTCTGGGTGTGTATTACATTTTAAAATTCTGGTTCTTTAAATTACTTAGTCTTCCAAATCTCAATCTTGTCAACAGTGTCCTCACTTCTTTAAAACTAACCATTTTTAGGCCAACATATTGAATGAGAGCAACAAAAGGAATACTAAACAGTGTGGAGACATATGCTTATTAAATTATTTCCATTTAATTAAAAAACTCCTTTGTCAAATCTAAAAGTTTGCATCTGACAATATTCAGGCTCCTACTGTAAGAGATGTCCTACTTTTTCAAGAAAGTTGCTGTATTAAGCTACAATATTTTTCGTATTATACATAAATGAGAAAGATAAATACTAAATAATACAAATATATAGAAAGAGTTCTTCTGTCTAGGAAGCACTTTCCTTTATGTCTTTGATACTTTAAAACTCTTGAAGTTTTCTAGGAAATTGAGTCCTGTGCAATTCAAAAATTAGGGTAGACATGAGCCAGATCTTCTGACTCCTGTCCAGTCTTGTTTACTTTTTGCCACACAGTCTTTCAAAAACAAGAACTCAAGCTCAAATGAAAATTCGAAACACAACACAACAAAATGAACAGTCCCTTAGTTGCCGTGTTAATATAATGCAGTTTTGAAAATATTTTCCATCTTTATTATTCACCTTTCTCTTTGCTCTAAAAATTCTCAAACATCTTGACGTTCAAACTTGGAACTCGGTATTCACTTACTAAATATAGGTAGGTGATAGACCCATGAATGTCCTTGTCTGGTAGAGACTGGTAACTATGTTTATGCATATAGATATGTTGATGAAAATGAAAGATTCAAAATTATTACATTAAAAACTGGTAGGTGTCATTAAGGTTTATCATTTGATTTTTTCTACAGTTTTCTATTATAATCTATTACATAAATTTAATTTCCCTTACTGTTGGTAGAAGGACACTCACTTTTTTTAAAACAAAAATCCTATTATATTCTCTAAGCTATGATTTTGTTTTTTCAGCATTTTTCTGTTTTCTGGCCATTTTGGTTATTAATAAATGGATAAGAAGACAGTTGTGCTGAAGGATAATTTGATTATATTTTTTTCAGAGCTTGTCATTATCTCTGAATTTCTATTCAAAATGGAAAATTTAATTTGGGAATATATTATGTATTCATATATTCATGCACTACTGCAATGAAACAGAACTATCTGCTCTTTAAAAAAAATACAAGTACAGTTACTAAATTCAAGTAAATATTGCCCTATAAATCTCTGATTTGGTTGATGGAGTTTCCACGTTTCATGGAAAATACTGACTGAATCAGAAGATGATGAAAACTTCAATTGGACCACACATCATTATCAATTTAGTTTTGAAAAGCACATTCCACAAATTATCATTGTATAATCCACCATTTCTCCCCCCATTCAAAATATGCAATTATACTAAGCATATTTAGCCTGAAGCCCTTAATTTTTATAAAAGTATGCACTAACTCTGACATGAATTGACTGTCACTAGCATTGGCAGGCATTTTATTTCCACTTTAGCAGCTTAGTACTGCCTACCTCAACAAAATTCAGGTAGGGCTTTCTGATTCTTAGAATGTCATCAGGGACCTAAGGATTAAGTTGGGAGATCATTTAGCCCCAATCATCTTCTGTCATTATATTAATGACATACATTTGGGGTTTTTCTTAGAGCAGTGACTTTAAGTCTTTTCACAAAAATACCTTTCTTTAATGTGAGTAATGCAGAAAATAATGAGTAAAGTCAAAGTGAATTAGATACCTCAATAATAATTCAAAGTGAAGTCATTGCCATGCTTAACAGTAGATAATAAGGGAAATTCTGGCATTATGATGACTGGATTTGAATCTTTGTTTCTCCACATACTTGGGCAAATTACTTAGTATCACCATTGCTTAATTTTCTTAACTGTAAAATAAGCTTAAGACACGATAGATCACAAATTTATGTTTAGGAGTAAATGAGAAAATGAGTAGGATTGTGCCTTGCACATATTAAGTGTTAATTTATGTTGATATCAATGTTATCACTACTCCATTTGCTTCTGTCTCATTGCCTCTCAGCTTCTGATTTTTGCTGCTTGTAGTGTTACTATTCTTTCATGATTTATATACTTAATATTCTGTTTTGCAACTGTTATTACCTTCAGTTGTCTAATTTGAGTTCTATGTTTAATTGGATTCAATATTCTGACTTGCGTTTTTGTTATTTTTTTATCTTTAGTTTTGTAATGTTTACTTTCATAGTATTCTAGTTGGTCATCTATTCTTGGAGCTCTTTTATTTCTTTTTTCTTCTTCTCCTTTTTCTCATTTTTTCAAAAGAAAGATTATATGGTTATTGTACCATTATTTTCATAATGTTGATGTGTGATAATAGACTATTCTACCAGCCCTATTTAATCTGAAAAATTGTAGGGAACTTTCTCTAGTAACGCTTTCACAAAGTTTTCGTTATTTTCTTCCACTTAGTCCTCTTTCTGGGTACTACAGTTTGAGGACTGGATTTTATTACCAACTCTTCTGTTGTTTCATGATGAGAAGCTAGGGAAAGGAGGGAACCTGAGGGGCCAATTATAGCCTTTGATGGATTTTGGATTCTGACTCAACTTCTGGGATCCATTAATTATCCTCCATCTAGGTTCATTCCTCAAGGTCAGGCACGCAGTCTACTCTTCCAGCTGTGGTGTATTTCTTATACTTGCTCCTGCTGCTGTGTAGTGCAGAACACTGGGAAATGGTGAGCCTAAGTGTCAGCATCTTTGGTGAAATGTCAATAGGGGTTCTACCTGTCAATTTTTATACAATTTGTAATAGTTACACAAGGATAATGTATATTTAGCACACTTCTTCCCATATTAGGGCAATAGTGAGACATTTTTAAATCTTACATTTCTTTAGGAGTGTTTCTAGGAGTTTGGAGAGTTTTGAAGAGGCACATTTCATAAACGGTTATTAAATAATCTATTATTTCTCCCCATCCCTCAAAATATGGAATTATACTAAAATTATTTAGCTAAAGATCTTTTTTTAAAAAAAGCTCTGTCTATTATATGAGAATACATCTTCATTTTATGTCCTTTCTTCCTCCTAAATTTATGATAAACCTAGGACATGACCTTTTCCTTGGTCGCTTTTGGCTGTATTTCTTTTACTACATTTTTTCATTTCATTAGGTGTTGGCAAGGAGATTCTTTGATCCTGTCTTGTTTTACTTCAGTTTATTCACCCAGAAATCCTCTTAATGTTATAGTAAAAATCATATTTCTGAAATTTTAACTTTAAAACAATTCATGTAAAAAATATGCTTCTACATATTATAACAATTCTTGTTTATCTTTTATTGGTGTGGATCTCTAATAATTAAAGCTAAAATTACTCTATCAAAATGAAGAATTTTTAATATAAATTCTAAAAACATTAATTTTGTGTTTGTGTCCATCCAGAATCTTGATAATTTTTATTATAAATAATTAACCAATTAATTCTTCATATTATAGAAGTTAAATAGGCTTCTGAGAGTAATTGATCAAAAGATATTTTTGTGCTCCAAAGAATAAGATCATGTTTGTAGTAGAAACTGTCATAGTTTGAGAATTATACTATTAAACTCTTCAAGGGTTCTATTAATTAAACTCTCTGTTTTCCCACGTTGATTGGTTACTGATAAAGAGAAATATAAGAGGTTGTGAAGGGGCATGATATCTTTTGGGAAATGCAGGGTCTTTAAAGGACTAACTATTCTTTCTCCTCTTTGGGTGGGTAGATGGGGACAGGGGACAGTACATAGATTTGTTAGGAAATGGTGATTTTCTTTTGCCTAAATGTTATGAGTCACTGAACATCACCACCACCACCAAGATGATGCTGGTAGTGGGGACAGAAAGGAGATGGCAGAACTGAGATAAAGAGTGTCAGGGGTCAGCCCTCATCCTCAGTCTCTGTCATAATAAAGATATGACTTAAATTTCCCTTGGTGTAGAGCCATCCTAGTGCTTTAAGTTTAAGCGACATTGATGAGTCATTGTCCCCTTCCCTAAGAGCAATGCTTGTCGGGAAGGAGTTTAGCAGCAGGAAGCTGTCTGGAGGAACTTCACCAGGAAAAAAAAAAAAAAGCCATGCCTTAGCCAGATTTGCCTCAAGGGGATTGAATAGGGAGAAGAACTCCAGTACCCTCTAAAAAACTTTAAAAAGACCCCCTGAGAATCAGCATTTGGACCCCAGATACATAGAGAACCAGGAGGTAGTCAGCATTATAAAAAGAGAGGCAGAGACAGCTGAAAGGAAACTTGTTTTCTGTCACTCAGAGTCATTTAACATAGAAAATATTGTCTATGCTCACATACCATTTTTAATAGTATATGTGTCAAGGGATAAGGGAGGAAAAGAGAGGAATAAGAGCAGGTGATTTCTTCTCCTTATTCTAAGAAGCTGAAACTACTAATCTAGGCTACAGTGAAGGAACAGTCAGGAGGTCTGAACAGGATAGGTGACAATTTTAATAATTAAAAGTGAGAAGTTATAGATGAGGCTTATGTGTCATTAAGGAAACATGCTATTAAAAAAGCAACAGGGTCTCAATGGAGCACAGGTGGTAGTTTTTCTTGGAAAATAAAAACTCATATTCACTTCAATGTTTCTCCTGTCAAACCAGTTATATAACCATTTTGATGAAAAAGAATTCCACAAACCATTCTAGTAAATAAACGTCTGAATTACCAAAACTTAGAAGACATTGAAATTTCATCAAAGTAAAACCCCATTCAACATAAAGAAACTTCTATGCCACTTCCAAAAAGCTTCTTTACCACTTAGCTGTGGTCCCTCTAGTTTTCTACCCTGTATAAGCACTTTAAATATAAGCATAAATTAAATTCCCATCACTAGTCAAATTTTACATCCAGTTGGTAGGGGTTTGACTTATACATACAATGAACTGCTTCAATGTGTACCAATACTACTCTGTGATTGCATGCTGGTTTTGAGACAAAACTGGATTATTGATAAAAATGTAATTTTCACACGTTCTTCAAGATATTAGAAAATAGAAAGACATATAACAGTCTGTAAAGTCCAAACCTACTTTATCTAAGAGCAAACCTTACATTTTGGAAATGTGATTCTTAACTACAATTAAAAACAAATATATGTGGCAAATACCACCAGTACTTACTTACTGATTTAGTAAGTGTGAGGTCTGTAGACACTCCAGCTTCAGAAAATAATTTGAAATTATACAATAAATTTGAAGAGGCTTTTGCCCTAAGATCCAGTAGTATCACTTTCAGGTATCTATGCTAGAAAGTATCACTTTCAGAACAAGAGACATATGCAAGAGCCCTCATGTCATTGTTCATAATAATTAAAAAAAGAAGCAGAAGAAAAAACAAAACTAATTTCCATAAAGAGGACAATGATTATATCAACTAAGGTATATTTACAGTGGGAGACACTATAAAGACTACATAACTACATAACTGTAGTTAAATAAATAACTACAGGTACAACCAACAACACAGAGAAGTCTCAGAAATAAAATGTTGAGTGAAACAAGGAAAAGACTCTAAAACTGTGTAATGCCTTCATTTAAGTCTCAAAACAGGCAAAACTAGAGGAAATGTTGTATGACTACAAAGAAATATGTGATAAATTTAGTTTTCTAAGGGAACACTAAAGCACAAAAATAAAGGTTAGTGGTTCATGAGTGGGACATAGCATGGCAGAGAAGGAGTAAGGATGGTATGTAGAGGGTACTCAGATTGGATTAGACTCAATGATATTGGTGTTGTTCTAATTTATATTTTGGAGAATTTAAGGATATTTAATTTTATTATCACAATTCAGAACGGACAAACCTGTGGCAGACAGAGCTTACGGTAGCCCTGATTCCTACCCCCAGATGTTTCATGTCCATATAAACTCTCCTTGAGTATGTGGGACTTATGACTTGCTTCTAACTCATAAAATATGGCAAAAGGATGGCACATCACTCTGAGGACTATTTTATAAAGCAAATCCCTACAGCTCATTATCTTTAGTTTGTCAGGGTTAATATTGGAACTTTCTCCTTCCATATAAATTTGATAAACAGCTTGTGAAATCACCACATTCAATTGCACTTTCAAAATTCCTGATATGATTTTTATTGAATTTATATTAACTCTACAGAGTAATGTAATGTGATGAGAAATAACATCTTTATGACAATGAGTCTTCCTGTTTATGAAGTAAATCTCTAAATTTATTAGGTCTCCTTTAATGTTTTACAATAATTTTTTTATAATTTTATCCATTATTGTTTTGTATGTCTTTTGTTAGATTTGTTTTGAGATGCCTTATGTTTTTTTATTGCCATTGAAATCAACTTATTTATTACATTTTAAGTGTACTCTTTCATTAACTTTTTGCTGATTTGCTTGAGTATTTCACATAGACCCATCATCTGCTAATATTAGTTACTTTGTCTCTTGCTTTCCAATATTTATATTTTAATACATTTCTTATTATTACTGTACTAAAATCTTCAATATGAAGTGAACAGAAATAGTAGGAGCAAACAATATTCTTTTTTTTTTTTTTACCTTTTTAAAAATTAACATATAATGTATTATTAGTGCCAGGGGTACAGGTCTGTGACTCGTCAGGCTTACTCATTTCCTAGCACTCACCATAACACACACCCTCCCCAATGTCCATAACCCAATTACCCTCTCCCTACCCGTCTCCTCCTGGCAACCCTCAGTTTGTTTTGTGAGATTAAGAGTCTCTTATAGTATGTCTCCATCCCAATCCCATTTTGTTTTATTTTTTCCCTTGCCTACTACCCAAACCCCCCACTTTGTCTCTCAAATTCCTCATATCAGGGAGGTCATATGATAATTGTCTTTCTCTGATTGACTTATTTCACTCAGCATAATACCCTCTAGTTCCATCCACGTCATTGCAAATAGCAAGATTTCATTTCTTTTGATGGCTGCGTAGTATTCCATTGTATATATGTACCACCTCTTCTTTATCCATTCATCTGTTGATGGACATCTAGGTTCTTTCCATAGTTTGGCTATTGTAGATATTGCTGCTATAAAAATTTGGGAGCAGGTGCCCCTTCGGATCACTACATTTGCATCTTTATGGTAAATACCCAGTAGTGTGATTGCTGGGTCATAGGGTATCTCTATTTTCAACTTTTTGAGGAACGTCCATACTGTTTTCCAGAGTGGCTGCACCAGCTTGTATTCCTACCCACATTGTAGGAGGGTTGCCCTTTCTCTGCATCCTCACCAGCATCTGTCATTTCCTCACTTGTTAATTTTAGCCATTCTGACTGGTGTGAGGTGGTATCTCATTGTGGTTTTTATTTGTATTTCCCTATGCCGAGCGATGTGGAGCACTTTTTCATGTGTCTGTTGGCCATCTGGATGTCTTCTTGGAGCAAACAATATTCTTACATTAATCCTGAATTTCAAAGAACTGCCTCTAATTTCTCAACATGTAAAGATGATATTGCCTGTTTATTTAACTATTACTCTTTACAGACTAACAGAAGCTTCATCAACATTCTTTTTGGCAAGAGTTAGTTTTTTAAATTTGTTTTCTTCTTTTTTTCTTTCAAATCTAGAAGTTGAATATATGGAAGGTCTTGTGTATCTTATGACATTAAGTTTTTCTACAGTAGTATCTGAATGATACATATTACAGGCAACTGGGTGGCTCAGTTGGTTAAGTGTCTGCCTTTAGCTCAGGTCATGATCCTGAGGTCCTGGGATTTTGAGTCCAGCATCGAGCTCCCTACTCAGCGGGATATTTGCTTCTTCCTTTCCCTCTGCCTCCCCCACCTCCCCATTTGTGTGCTCTCACTTTAAAAAAAAAGTGATATGTATTAAATTTTTTTTGTCATGATAAGTTCCTTTCGTTCTTGGAATAAATCTAATTTGGTTGTGTAATTTTTTTATACTTGGTTGAAATGTTTGTCATTTTACTATTATTATCATATTGGTTTCAAGGATAGTCTTGTCTCATATATAGTTAATATAATTCTCTTTTTTCTATTTTAGAAGAGACTTAGGATACTGAAATCATTTTCCTGGAAGGTTTATTAGAAATCCTTTGTAACGATTTGTCCCTGATGATTGTTGTTTTCTGTGTGTTGGGAGAAGATTTTAACTGCTGATTTAATTTATTTAGTGATAATGGAAATATTCTGACTTCTTGTATATTTTGTGGTATTCTTACTTTTATTTTTATTTTTAACCATTTAGCCACTCTTCAGAGAACTGAAAATACCAAGTAGCAACATGACATAGATAACAGAGGCACCAACTCTCTTGTCACAATAGAGCAAAGTAATGCACTATTAGGCAGGAAGAAATGTGGAAACAAATGATTGGAAGAAAAAAATAGCTAAGGAAATACAAGCTGAAAATTTTCCATTTACAGAAATCAATAACCAAAGGAAAGACACGCTCAAATAAAAACACTCATATGAAAATCCCAAATAAGACCTTTCCATTGTGTCAAGTTTCTGAGCATAGAATCATAACACAGGTAGGGCTGGAACTTACCAGTGTGCCCAGGCTGATTCTGTGCCACTCTCACTGACTTTAGAATGGGAAATGTTCCCATCATCCTGGAGCAGAGATGAAATCCAGGGCCTGCTGTTTGGCTGCTGCAACATATGGATGCCCCAAATCCACCATGAAAACCACTCGTGGGCCATCCTCTACTAAATCATCATGGACTGCAGTGCGCAGAAAGAGTCATCAAAGAGGAGGCAGCATCCTGCTGCCCAGCACTGGGGCTCACTTCCCACCACCAGCTTACAGCCACTTGGGAGTTTTCAGACCTAAATGAGCATCGGGTACAGATGTCAGTGCATTCCCTGTCTTCTGTTACCACTGTCTCAGAGCTGTGTTTGTCTCCTTACTGGGACCTCTTCTTTCTATATTGGTGATTGTAGAGATTCTACTCTTTTGTCAAATCTGAAATTTTTCATCTATAATTTCTGCTGATATTGCTGTTCCTTTTTTTTTTTAAGATTTTACTTATTTATTTGACACAGAGAGAGAGATCACAAGTAGACAGAGAGGCAGGCAGAGAGAGAGAGGAGGAAGCAGGCTCCCCGCTGAGCAGAAAGCCTGATGTAGGGCTCGATCCCAGGACCCTGAGATCTCGACCTGAGCCAAAGGCAGAGGCTGAACCCACTGAGCCACCCAGGTGCCCCTGATATTGCTGTTCTAATTTTTATTTTTCTATATTCTATTCTAATTTCTATTCTCTTATTCTGAAACTCAGATTAACTATATGGTAGATCTCATTGTATCCCCCATGTCTCTCAACCTTTTTTCATGTTTCCATATCTGTTTCTTTGCATGGCAGTTGAATAGTTTCTGTGAATCTATTTTCCTGTTCATTATTATTTCTTTATCTGAGTTTGGTTTTTTATTTAACCCACCCATGGAGATTTTAATTTCTGCAATTGCATTTTTATTTTCAGAACCTATATTTAGTTTCTTCCTAAAAGAGTTGCTTTTCTCATTGCTTTTGCTTTTGCTCTTTTTTTCTGAGAGCGAGCGAAAGAGAGAAAGACAGGGGAGGGGCAAAGGGAGAGAGAGAATCCTAAACAGCCTCCACGCCAAGTGCAGAGCAGGATGTGGGGCTTGATCCCTTGACCCTGAGATCATGACTTGAGCCAAAACCAAGAATTGGATGTTTAACCAGCTGAGCCACCCACATACCCTTCATTGGTCTTTTTCTTTATTTCATAATTTCCTCATGATTTTTATATATTATTACTTCATATTTTATAATTAATAATTTCACACAATCTGAGATCATGGGTAGATCTAAATTTATTATTTATTATTTGTGGTTTTGCTTTCATTCCTATTTCATTGTGGCTTATTTTCTTCTTCATTTTTTCATTTTTTTTTAAAGATTTTATTTATTTATTTGATAGACAGAGATCACACAAGCAGGCAGAGAGGCAGGCAGAGAGGGGAGGGGAGAAGCAGGCTCCCTGACGAGCAGAGAGCCCGATGTGGGACTCGATCCCACTATGCTGGGATCATGACCCGAGCTGAAGGCAGCGGCTTAACCCACTGAGCCACCCAGGCGTCCCTCATTTTTTCTTTTAACATTTATTTTTATTGTGGAATTATATTTTGCTTGAATTATTATGTGGGATACAAAAGCATATGTTGGTTTTTTTTTCTACCAGAGAGAATTTATAATGGGTTTTGCCTGTTCTTGAGATACTACTATCCTGAAAGCAATTTCTTTTGTCATGAGGGATCAAGAACATGGACTTCTCTGGCTGAACTTTCTATGTTTGTGGTGCCCTTAATTCTGTAAGGCTTATATACTGTTGTGTGTTTCTGGAAAATATACTCCCTTTGCGTGTGCTAACCATTCACAGTTCTCTGCTCCAATTTCAACTTGTTGTTATTTGTTTGCTTCTGTTTTTTGTCCATGGAGACTTCTTTATTTTCTACTGAATTTAGGAATGTAATTAAAGGTAAGAATATAGGCAGAATCTAGTTATATTTTAGTGGGAGGATCACTTAAAGGACATAGTCTTCCTTACTGAAGTGGAAGTCATGTGACATTTTTTGATCTGGGCTATGTGCCTTGAAAAATAGCACAGTAACTTTACCTTCCAATCATATTAATATGTACAGACTTTATAAATATCACAGTCTTTCTAATTGCATTGCCTACTTCCATAATTTGTATCTAAAATACTGTATGCAAAGTGATGGCTTTTTACTGCATTATCTCACATAAGCTGAAAATGTTTCCCAGAATTCCTTCCTTCATAGGCTGCTTGATCATAAGGGAAATTTGCATGGAATCTGAAAGGCAGAAATGAAGCTACAACAATTATAATCATAAAGTTGGTGCAGTGCCCCAGGCATCACTGCAGGTCATTAATGTTGAGATTGATCTGCTGACTCACCTCATTGAAGGATGGCAGCAACCTAACATCAGCCCCTTTTGTTTCTGCTAGATCTTGTTTTTTATTTTCTCTGACACCCAGACCGGGCTTGTGTACAGCTGTGCTGAATGACACAGGCTTCTGTTCAGTCACATTGTCAGAGTTTGATGCACCGACAGACCTGGATTCCAGATTGTCCTTGTAGGATTCGGTTTGTCCTCATTGATTGTCCTGTGGGATCAAGGTTATCCATACTTCTCTTTTGCTTCTAGGTTGTCCAATATGTATACTTTTTCATAATAGTCTTTTATAATCCTTTATTTTTCTATGGTGTTGGCTATTACCTCTCCCCTTTCATTTTTGATTTTATTGATTTAGTCCTCTCTTTTCTTGATGAATCTGGCTAAAGATTTACCAATTTTGTTTATCTTTTTGAAGAACCACCTCTTGGTTTCATGGAACTTTGCTATTTAGTCTCTATTAGTCTCTATTTCATTTATTTCCAATCCAACATTTATTATTTCTTTCCTTCTACTAACTATTCATACTTTTTTCACTCTGCACTTTGCTGAGTTTTATCTGATCACCCACTGCCTCTTTCAGAACTATTTTCCCACCCATTCCTATTATCCTGCAAAGTCTAATGCCTATAATACATTTCTTATTCTGTTACTCTTAGTGCTTCTGCTTCCCTGAGCAAACTCTAGCTAATATAGAAATGATTAAAATCAGGAAAATATTGAAAATTAGTTTGGTGTAGTTGTCAAGAAAAGCAAATGTTTTGGAATATATACTTTTGTTTGGATCCTGGTTCTGCTCTCCACTTTCCCTTTCACCTTGAGCAATTTATTAAAACTTCTGGAGGCTTAGTTGCCTAAACTTCAAAACAATCCCAACTATAAAATGGTACTATGACAATTATGAGAACACGCACTTAGCACAATTTCTGGGACATGGTACACCCTGAATGAATGTTACTTATTATTATCATCATTTATTATTAATTTATTAGAACCCAAAAGGAGTTCACTGTATTACTAGCTATATTCACTAATGACTCTAGCAATGAAGTGAAATCTAGATTAGACCTGTATTTAATTGCAGAATCTCAAAATTTCTTGATATTACCTTTAAAATTCATGTTTAAAATACACCTGGTACCTATTTTTTCTATCTAAGCCCAATTATGATGAAGTATTTGAATCCAAGGGTGAAAATGTTTTATAGCCATTACAGTCAATATGCTCTGGTAGGTTTATTCTGATTTTCTACTGAAGACACATATAATTTCTGTGAAATAACTATTATAACTTATGTCATTTGGCCATATTTTAACTCTTTACTACTTGTTAATATATTATTTAAAACATTTAGATATAACTTTAACTACATAAGTGATTATTTGTATGTATTAGAAAAGGAATATTAAAAAGTAATTATTTTTATTACAATATAAGAGATAAAATAATTTACTATTTCCAACTTAAAAGTTATAGCAGCATATTATGTATATTATTTTAGATTTAATGAACCATGGAAAGTTATGATTAAGTTAGAGAAAGCGTTTTTATTCATGATCATGCATTTAAGAGTTATATTAAAATGTAAGAATGGATTATATAATTAAAGCCACAGAAAAACATAGAGTCCATTCATAAGATCATAAAGAGTGCTAGCCCAGGCACTATCTTTCATTTTGGACTCAACCCCACCAATGCAACTAACACACAAAGTTACAATAAGTCTTCATGCTAGTCTTTTCTTCTCTTTCTGTGCACACACACACACACACACACACACACACTTGAGATTTTTCAGCAAGTCACCAGTTTTGCAAATTTAGTAGTTTTTTTTTTTAAGATTTATTTATTTATTTGACAGACAGAGATCACAAGTAGGCAGAGAGGCAGGCAGAGAGATGAGGAGAAGCAGGTTCCCCGCTGAGCAGAGAACCCGATGTAGGGCTCAATCCCAGGACCCTGGGATCATGACCTGAGCTGAAGGCACAGGCTTTAACCCACTGAGCTACCCAGGCGCCCCGCAAATTTAGTAGTTTTATATTCCATCCAATCTAATCATATTCCAATCAACTAAGAGAGTTAGAAAAAAAGAACCACTTCTCCTGGAACAAAACCTTTTACATATAAACCATTTGTTTAAATATTTGTAATATTTGACAAATTAAGCATTATGTTTTGAACTTTGAGAACAAGAATTACTACACTGCTAAAATGTTACCTCATAATAAAAAAGAATTAGAATTTATTTATAGAAGACCTGGTTAGGCTTACTCCTAACTGATTACAATAATGCCCTTGAGGAGTCTTGTAACAAAATACAGTCTGAATAATATAACGAGGCTCATTTTTACCAACCAAAAATTAATGCATGTTAAAACTTCATGCGAATATGAAGTAGACACATGGATGGTAAACTGTATTCTGTCTTAATATGGATGTGCTGTTAGACCAAATATGTTCAATTTATTAGGTAACCAGCATATTTTGAATAACTTTAGTGGGATGTGGCAGACTGAGACAGAATGAAATCTGGAAATAGAATCACAGAAATGGGGTTCCAATTCCATTTGAAAAGTAGAACACTATAGAAAATATGGAGACAGGCAACACTCAGGAAGCAGGCATTATAATTGATACAATTTTAAGAAAGTTCCAAGCATCTTTATAGACTGGTGGAGAGAGGCTATGGAAATTTCAGGACCACTGAGCTATAGTAACTTCAGTGCAAGAAACATCTATCAATAGGCATTAGGACACAAGTCCTAGGAATTAGAGCCAAACACAGGATTTCAACTCCTGAAAGTATTATCAAGACAAAGAGAAGACCATCAGGTCTAGAAAAAAAGTAATAGACCGGTATCAATAGTGATTGATCAACTTATCAGGTAATGGTATAAATGATCAAAATGTGGTTGATGATCATGGAATTTATTCCTGCCCTTAAAACTTAGATAAATAGAGATCTTTGCCCTACTTCATGTGCTTTAGAGGATACCATATATTGCACAGACTTCCTGGTTATACAAATGCAAGAATCTTTTTTTTTCTCTTCCTGTTACATTTTATTATATCTAAGTTTCAATAGTATACTTTAAATTCCTATTAATTAAGCTTGATACAACTTTTTTTTGATACAACTGTCTCACAGTCTTAACATTATTTTTTTTAATTTTTATTTTTATTTAAACATATAATGTAACCCCACCGCCATCTCCCAACACCCCTCCCCCCCCCCCCCCTCAGTTTTTTTATGACATTTAGAGTCTCTTTTGGTTTGTTTCCCTCCTGATCCAATCTTGTTTCATTTATTCTTTTCCTACCCCCTTAATCCCCACCCCCGTTGCATCTCCACTTCCTCATATCAGGGAGATCATGTGATAGTTGTCTTTCTCCAGTTGACTTATTGCTAAGCATAATACCCTCTAGTTCCATCCATGTCATCACAAATGGCAAGATTTCATTTCTTTTGATGGCTACATAGTATTCCATTGTGTGTATATATATATATATATATATATATATATATATATATATATACACACCACCTCTTCTTTATCCATTCATCTGTTGATGGACAGCTAGGTTCTTTCCATAACTTGGCTATTGTGGACATTGATGCTATGAACATTTGGGTGCACATGCCCCTTCGGATCACTACTTTTGTATCTTTAGGGTAAATACCCAGTAGTGCAATTGCTGGCTAGAGCATAAGATAGCTCTATTTTCAATTTTTTACAGCATCCCTTCCTAATCAAAACTCTTCAAAGTGTAGGGATAGAGGGCACATACCTCAATATTATCAAAGCCATCTATGAAAAACCCACCGCAAATATCATTCTCAATGGAGAAAAACTGAAAGCTTTTCCGCTAAGGTCAGGAACACAGCAGGGATGTCCGTTATCACCACTGCTATTCAACATAGTACTAGAAGTCCTAGCCTCAGCAATCAGACAACAAAAAGAAATTAAAGGCATCCAAATAGGCAAAGAAGAAGTCAAACTATCACTCTTTGCAGATGATATGATACTATATGTGGAAAACCCAAAAGGCTCCACTCCAAAACTGCTAGAGCTTGTACAGGAATTCAGTAAAGTGTCAGGATATAAAATCAATGTACAGAAATCAGTTGCATTTCTTTACACCAACAACAAGACAGAAGAAAGAGAAATTAAGGAGTCAATCCCATTTACAATTACACCCAAAACCATAAGATACCTAGGAATAAACCTAACCAAAGAGGCAAAGAATCTATACTCAGAAAACTATAAAGTACTCATGTCACCCTAAGAAATAAACATTGCCAGTGTCTGAGAAAACAACCTATTTTTCATTAACCAATTCCATCTCTTCTTTCATCCTTAAAGGGACCCCCTTTTGATTTTTTTAATATTTTATTTATTTTTTTGACAGAGAGAGATGAGAGCACAAGCAAAGGGAGAATGCAGAGGGAAAGGGAGAAGCAGGCTCCTAACTGAGCAGGGAGCTGGATGTGGGGTTCGATCCCAGGACCCTGGGAGACGTGACCTGAGCTAAAGACAGACACTTAACAACTGAGCCACCCAGGCCCCTCCCCATCCTGATTATTACAATAATTCCTTTCCTTTTAAGTTTTCTACCAATGTTTGTATCTAAAATCATTAAACTACACAGACTTGTCTATTCTTACTTTATGTAAATAACATCTTGATGGTTCCATTATTTACTTGCTGCCATAAAACCACAGGCCCCTTTCTTTTCCTTGAGTTGTTTCTTATTAAAGAATGTTCCCCCTACACTACAATAGCCTGAATAAAATCATCTCCTTAATGCATTTTGTCCTCCACAACACACACATACATACACACACACATCTTGAGGATGAGAGGAGAGGAAATGTATTGAACAAGAAAAAAATAAGTAGGTTTAGTTATACCAATAATAGTTTTGTATGGTTATATGACATCAGTGTTAAGAGATAGTTTTGAGTATGATTTCACTGGTATGTGGAATTTAAGAAACAAGGCAGAGGATCATAGGGGAGTAGAGGAAAAAATGAAACAAGATGAAACCAGAGAGGAAGACTAACCATAAGAGACTCTCAACCATAAAAAACAAACTGAGGGTTGCTAGAGGGAAGGCGGGTAGAAGGATGGGGTAACTGGGTGATGGACATCGGGGAGGGTATGTGTTGTAATGAGCACTAGGTATTATATAAGACTGATGAATCACAGACCTGTACCCCTGAAACAAAAACATTGTATATTAATTAATTGAATTTAAATTTTTTAAAAAGATAGTTTTCAAAGAAGATAAAGCTTATGACTCCCATCAGATATAAATAGATTCTCATCATATATAAATATGAATGCATGCTAGATATATATTTAATTCTTAATGAGGAAGCCAAGAAATGTTATCATGGGTTCAAAAGAAAATCTAAGGAACAGAAACATTTATAGATCAGGAATATTAAAAATGAATGTATAAATGGAGACAAAATGGACTTCTTCCACAGTGGGAAAGGGAAGTCAACTGAACTGCTGCTTGACAAGGCAGAGTTTGCATGTCTAAACACAGGGATGTTTTTCCATGCTCTTGGATATCTACAAGTTATAGATTTGTATAATAGCGTCCCTAAAAGCAAATCTCATAAAGCTGAATGTTATCCTATAGACAATGCATAGTTTTTCATTGAAATGGCAATTTTTCCTATAGTGACATCAGTCTTCTTGTCCTTTTCACTTAGATCAATATTGTCACATTTAACACAACAAATGACTATGCATGATGAACACTGAAATGTTATTTTTCTTCCTTTTTGCTATTAGGTCTCCTTTCAAATCATAAGAATGCCCATATTAGCCTTTCTCTATTATATTTTATGTTCTACTCACTGTGCAGCATGTCCAACCTCATTTAATTCTTTTTTCTCATAAACCTGTTCACACTTGACGTTTCTTCCCGCAAGTTAAGACTTTGTATAGTGCTTCAGTAGTTCAGAGCCAGAGAGGCAGAGAAAGACCCTCTTTGCTTGACAAATGATGTATTTCAAGAACAGACATGATATCCATTATTGTACAATTGCTATGTGAATTTGTAACTTGGGCATTTAGAAGTGGTATTTTTTTTTTAATGGTTGACATACCTTCTTGCTACAATCGTAGGGCTCCTGTTTCAAGACTCCTCTTTTTTATCATTATTTGAAAGCCCTTTTCAGAGATGAAGACATTTCAATTTTATTTCAGGTGAAGGATTTTGTGTAAGCAGTTATGGGCCACTTCTGAATTTTATTATAAGTCATTGTTAACTGAGAATACCAGGTTTACTAATTTGTTTTAGTACTGTATATGAGCAGGTTCTACTACCTGCTCACCATCCATCTAATACCTTTCTCCCTGAGTTAATTTCCTCATATTTTAGGTGGTTTGGGTTATTTATTTGTTTGTCTTAAAAATTCAGAATCCATTCCTTTTTTCCCCCTAAGTGGGAACTAAAGTCATTTGCATAGAGCTCATGAGCTTCTAGGTGCTGTTGGATAATGCAGGGATTGAGAGAGAGCATGGATTTTACTTCTCATCTCTACCACTTTGTAATTACACAAATTCTTGAAGTGTTAGTTTCTCCTTTTTTTTTTTTTAAAAAAAACTCCACTTAACATGGAGCTGAAATTCATGACCCACATGCTTTTCTGACTGAGCGCACAAGGTGCCTTCGTGTTAGCTTCTTCTGTCAAATTGGAAACAAAGCTAAGGTAAGTAAAGTGCTTCATACAGTGATCATTAAATAATAAAACTAAATAATTATTAGCTACTATTATATCACAATGCCCTGCTCACCCCCTTTCCCTTGCTCCTGGGCCCTTCTATATCCTTGAATATAAAATTAGAAGACTAGTACTGTTGGAGAAAATAATAGTAATGTAATAATAGCTGGTACTTACTGAGAATTAACTATACATAATTCAACATATGAATTATTATTTTTATGTCTCTAAATGGAAATTTTTTCCCTGACTAAAAAAGCAAACTTTATTCATCATTTAATCTTTTTAAAATAACAACTTGAGATATAATTCACATACTATACAACACACACACTGAAAGTACAATTCGGTGGTGTTTAGTATATGGAGCTATGCCACCATTACCAACATCAACTCTACAACATTTTCATAACCCCCAAAAAGCTTCATACTCAGCAGTTGTCCGTAACTCCCAGTGCTAGGCAACCACTAATCTACTCCCTCTTTATATAGATTTACCTACTTTGGACATTGTATATAAATGAAATCATATAATATGTGGTTTTTTGTGTCCTGTTCCTTTTACCTAGAATAATATTTTCAAGGTTCATGCTTGTTGTAGCATATATCAGTACTTCATTTTTTTTAAAGATTTTATTTATTTGAAAGAGGGAGAGAGAACAGAAGCAGGGGGAGCAGCAGAGTTAGAGGGGGAAGCAGACTCCTCAGAGCAGGGTGCCAGACATGGGGCTTGACCCCAGGACCTTGGGATCATGACCTGAGCTAAAGACAGATCCTTAAACAACTTAGCCACCCAGGTGCCCTTCATTTCTTTTTTATTAATGAGTATTATTTTGTGATAGAAGTATACCACATTTTGTTTATTTACTTTTTAGCTGATGGATATTTAAGTTGTTTCAATTTCTAGCTGTTATGAATAAAAATGCTGCAATGAATATTTGTTTACAAGCTTTTTGTGGTCACACATTTTCATTTCCATTAGGTATATACCTAGGAATAGAATTGCTGGGTAATACGATAAATCTATATATAATCTTTTATGTTTTATTAAAATTTATTGACACCCCCAAAAAACTGTGCATAACTACTATAAACAACTTGATGAATTTGGAGGTAAGTGTACACCCATGAAACTATCATAATAGTTTATGCCACAAAACTGTCCATTACCTCCAAAAAGTTTCCTCTCATCCTTTTATTATTATTATTATTATTATTACTATTAATTATTTTGGGATAAGAACGCTAAACATAAGATCTACCTTATTAGCAAGTTTTAAAGTATTTAACACATAGTTTATGTTATGGGAATGGGAAGAAGAAGATAAAGTTCAGATAAAATAAGACTGCTAACATTTGAATTTAAGATTAGGAGTTTATCCTGAGTTACTCAGGATTCTTACATGGTCCAAATATGAGGAAGAAGGAAGCAGGAGAGTCAGAATGAGAGAGACAGTTTTTCCATGAGAAAGATTAACTGGCCATTGCTAGCTTTGAAGAAATAAGAGGGTCTCTAGAAGCTTGAAAGTTCTAGAAAACGGATTGTCTCATAGATTTTGGAAAATAACCCCAGCTGCCAACACCCAGCCTTAGACAACCACTAATCTACTCTCTTGAGTTGATTTTACCCTTGTGAGGTCCAGTTTAGATTTCTGACCTCCAGAACTAGAGGATGATACATTTGTATTATTTTAGGCCAGTTAATGTGTACTACTTTATTATGGTAGCAATAGGAAACTAATTAAAATGGCTTGTGTTAGAATAGAGACAGGGGTATAAAGAGGAGTGAAGAGTATGGGGAGACTTTTTTGGAACTAGGTTCTATAAGACATGATGATGGATTAGATAGGGTGGAGGTGGGAGTACAAGATATAAATCAAAATTTTCTTCAGAAATGGGCTTTAAAAATTTCAAATATTTAACATGATATAGACCAGGAGTTGGCAAACTTTTCTGTAAAGGGCTAGAGAATAAATATTTTAAGATTTGTCAGCCAAATGGTCTCTGCTGCAGGTACTGGATACTATTACTGCAGTGGGAAAGCCGTCAGAGATAATATGAAAACAGAGGGGCAGGGCTCTGTCAGAGTAAGAGCTGATTCACAAAGTCAGACTAAGTCAGATATGCCCTATGGTGTAGAGTGTTCCAATCTCTGATGTAGCCTCTATTTTCTTAAAAAAAAAAAAAAAAGTATACCACTTTACAGAGATGGCACCAATATGAAAAAAAGAAAAAAGTCCTTCATTTTAAAAGACATTGCAAGGTAAACCAATAGGATTATAAGTGCGATTTATTACTATTATCATTAGTAGTTAACATTTGTTAACTAGCTAACATTTGTTGCACATTTAACCCATTAAGAATCTTTTTATGTACTATGTCACTTAAGCTCCCCAGAACCCAAAGAGCTACTTATTACCATTATCCTTGGTTTTACAAATGAGGTCATTGAGGATTAGGGGGTTAGTAAATAACCAAGCATTAGAAAGAATATTTCTTATTAAACAACTTTTAATAAGCAGCAGAGTTGTGATTTTGATCCAAATGTGCCAAACTGAAGTCCAACCAACCAATCACCTCAGCACTGTACTGAGGTCAATATTAATGAGGTCAATATTAATGTGTCAATATTAATGAGGTCTCTTGGTCAACTCTAAGAATTATATGAATGTTTTTAAGAATATAAAATATAGGGGCGCCTGGGTGGCTCAGTGGGTTAAAGCCTCTGCCTTCAGCTCAGGTCATGATCCCAGGGTCCTGGGATTGAGCCCTGCATCGGGCTCTCTGCTTGGCAGGGAGCCTGCTTCCCCCCTCTCTCTCTGCCTGCTTCTCTGCCTACTTGTGATCTCTGTCAAATAAATAAATAAAATCTTTAAAAAAATATATATAAAATATATAAATTTTGGAATGCTCCAAGGAGGTTCTGAAAAATCTAATAAGATTTCCTTTTAAAATCACAAATCCTGGACTTGTGAAAACCTCACTTTTGACTCAGGCATATTTTTAAACAGACATAATTAGGATATAGCTACTTTTGGTTTGTATAAAGGATGGAAATACATTCACCTACACTTTGTAGAAAAGACACACAGATCTGGGAAGTATGTTATAATCCTAAATACTGTTCAACTGCCAAGAAAAAAGGGAACATAACTTAGCCTGTATTACTATTTAGTACCCTCAAAATCACTTCTTCTATTTCTAGAGCTATCCTACTTTTAAAACACTTCTCTGCTTCGTTTGTTCTTTTAAGACATTCATGTATTTTTCAACTGTTTCATAAGCCTCTCTGAGGAATCAATCTGTGACCCAAGTGAAACTTACTATTAAAATGGCTGATTTTATTTTATTTTTTTATTGTGTTTGTTTGAGAGAGAGTGAGAGAAGGATCAGGGAGAGGGGCAGAGGCAGATGGAGAAACAGACTCCCTGCTAAGCAGGGGGCCAGATGCAGGACTTGACCCCAGAACCCTGGGATCATAACCTGAGCGGAAGCCAGACGCTTAACGGAGCAACCCAGGCACCCTAAAACAGCTGATTTTAGATTAAAGGATATTAACCACAACTGTCCAAACATATTTACTTTTTTTTTTTTTAAGATTTATTTATTTATTTATTTGACAGGCAGAGATTACAAGTAGGCAGAGAGGCAGGCAGAGAGAGAGGAAGGGAAGCAGGCTCCCCGCCCAGCAGCGAGCCCGATGCGGGATTCGATCCCAGGACCCTGAGATCATGACCTGAGCCAAAGGCAGAGGCTTTAACCCACTGAGCCACCCAGGTGCCCCAAACATATTTACTTTTATACAAAATTTATCAGTGGGGTTGATTCTTCTCTACTCATCTCTTAGCATACAGTTGAAAGAATAATGCAATGTAGACATACAAAATTTTTAGGTGAGCAGGATTATGATTTCTAAATTAAGTGAAGTAGTGACAAGAGAGGTTGCTGACTAGTAAGTGGTTATAGAAGTTTAAAGAAATCTGGTTTACTTATTTTAACTACAATAGCAACACAAAATGCTTTCACATGAATTTTGTATGAGAAAAATAATTCATGAAAGAGAAAATCTAAAGTTCAGTATATTGTGACTAATTATGTTAAAACAATTACATAGTTGCCTTTAGTGGAGTTTTCCTATTTGCAAATTCTTAAGCCCAAAGACTTTAGCATTTTATTCATTTCATTGAACATAGAAAATCCTGCATCTGTCTCTTTTGGCAGAACAAATCCCATTGTTTTTATAAATATAAATAAGTACCAAAAATTTCTGTGCACAAGGTTTTGTTCCCTCTGTTAAAAGCAAAGTTCTTATCTGCAAGATTTTGACATCAAGTATAGCAAAGAACTTTTGATAGAGTAAAATAAAAGTTTGCCTTTAAAGCAATATTACTGTTTTTAAGAAGACATTTGCTTTGAACTCAGGTGTGGCTTCTGTCTACAGTGTATTTTAGCTAAAACCTTTAAATCATTTTTTTTTTCAGTTTACAGTGTAAGACAGGGGAACTGAAATGGAAAAAGTAACCAGTGAAAATAGGTGAGACTAATTCATTCTGTAGTTAATCTAAGAGTTAAAAACAAAAATATAAAAGCAGCCTGTATTAGCAGTAGCTCTTTCTGCCCACAGGTCCTGTCCCCCTGCTTTAATAACATCACCTTTTTCCACCAAAAAAAAAAAAAAAAAGGCAGCCTGTATTCCTGAAACTCTAAGACTGGAGGGCCTAGAAGGATGGAAATATGGTAACCATGATCTACAGCAAAGGTGGGTTTGAGGAGTAAGTTGGATTTTAGTTCTAAAAAAAAAAAAAAAATCTAGGTCAGGGTTATTGTGAAAATAACTAAGTGAGAAATATCAATCAGACAAGGAGTATTTGATAGCTAATATGGAAACAGCAAAACCGTTAGATAAGCAGAGGAGGAAAAAACATTGTTCTTGGGCACAGTAAAGGCTCAGCAGCTTTGTAGCACGCTAAAACTAGCTGTAATCACACATTTTCGTTTGCTACTCTCTATCACCCTGATGGCCAATTTATCCACAGTAGCATATTTACCGGCCTCTTTACGGAATTGAAATTCTTCACCAGAGCTGATGCTACATTGCCTTGGAGCACTATAGGATTTAATTGAACCAGCATGAAAGAACTGATGAATGGCTTTGCTTGCAATGAAGAAAGTGGTGCAGGGCAGAATTTCAATGGGAGATTTTAGCCAATACTTAGTGGCTGGGATGCAAAATTGCACACTATTGAAGTATTGTCTTTTTTCTTTCTCTCTAAGCTTACATGTGCCTAATTATTATTTTCTTTGCCACATCCTCTTGTTTTTCTTTGTTATGTTTGCAGTGCCATCCGCCCTCGGCTCAAGTCTGTATGTCAGGGCCAAATCAGATATAACTGCAGACCTCACTCTTTTTACTTTACTATGCCTCATTAAAATATCCCCAAAGAATAGTATTTTAAGATTGCTGCCACTCATGGAGTTATCGAGAAGGAGCACTGTAATACAACTGTAAGCAAATTAAGTATATCTTATATATACCTTGTCTTTGAACTGCACAAACTGTATACAATTCCTTTGTGTCCTATTACATTCTTTTTTAATGCCTATTTCTTTCAGCTCTTTGTTATTTAAATCTTTTATTCTCCTTAGGTGGTTTTTCATATTAAATATTTACTATTCCATTCAATTTTCTCCTCTTTACTCATCCTCTTGGTCACAATCCTCCCTTCCTATTCTGATACTGTTATTTTTGTCTTGCTTCTCTGTAATGATAGTTATTAAAAATCTCATAAATGCATGATTGTACAAAGTATTTCCTAAAAATCAGTAATTTCTCATATATTCCAGAGGTTTCAAATTTGATTAACTTCCTTTTCTTCTGTTATACTTTTCCCTTCTCTTATTTTTTTAAAATATTTTATTTATTTATTTGACAGAGAGAGAGAGAGAGACTGCGAGAGAAGGAACACAAGCACAGGGAGTGGGAGAGGGAAAAGCAGGCTTCTGGCAGAGCAAGGAGCCAGATGCGAGGCTCGATCCCAGTGCCCTGGGATAATGACCTGAGCCAAAGACAGAAGCTTAATGCCTGAGCCACGCAGGCGCCCCTTCCCTTCTCTTACTTAATGGAATTATTTTCATTTTATTTCTCTTGTTACCATGTAGCAAAAGCTAACCAGGAGTTATATTTATATGCTTTCTGTTTTTTAATGTTCTAATACTCACTTGTTGCTTTTAACCTTGTGTGCTCAGATTTTACTGAATGCCCAAAAAAGTGATTAACAGAAATGATACTGCTCACTTAATTTGGCGAGTTACGTAACTAATTCATATTTCTATCTTCTCACTATCTCACTACGAGTGGAAATAATTTGTCATTTTATTTTCTTTCCTCTTTCAAAGGATATTGTTTTTCTACTCTATCTGTATTCTTCAGTATTTCATCCTATTCCATCTTACTTAAGTATGGTTTCAGATTTATCCTAATTAAGTACTGACCGCTCTCTCTTTCTCTCTCTCTCACTTACCTCTACCTAATTTTCTTCTCATAATATTTCTTGGTCAAATATGATTCACTTTAACACCCTTTTTACTTGTCTCCCACCAGTTTTGTCTTCTGATTTCTCTGACTTTTCCTTTACCTGCCTACATCAGACTTCACAGATTACTGCCCTGATTTTTTAAAAAGATTTATTTATTTATGAAGAGAGAGGAAGAGTGTGCACTCACGCATGTAGGGGGAAGGGCAGAGTGAGAAGGAAACAGAATCTCAAGCAGACTGGAGCCTGATGGGGAGCTCAATCCTATCACCCTGAGATTATGACCTGAGCTAAATCTAAGAGTTGGATACTTAACCAACTGAACCACCCAGGTACCCCACTACCCTGAATTTTATTGTGCAGTTTTTATGCATCTGTTGTTCACATTCTACTTTCTTTTTTTTTTAAACAGTTTTTTTTTTTTTTTAAGATTTTATTTATGTATTTGACAGAGGGAGACACAGTGAGAGAGAGAACATAAGCAGGGGGAGTGTGAGAGGGAGAGGCAGGCTTCCTGCTAAGCAGGGAGCCCAGTGTGGGGCTCGATCCCAGGACCCTAGGATCATGACCTGAGCAGAAGGCAGGAGCTTAACAACTGAGCCACCCAGGAGCCCCCACATTCTACTTTCTGTATTTAGCTCACAAATATTCAATCAAGACATAATTACTACTGAACATGTCCTCCAGTCATTTATATGGCTCAATGGAACCACATGGCCATTTCTTCTCTCACATTTGTAAAGACATCCATCTAATAATCTAGTCCACTTCAGGAGTAGAGGTAAGAATAATCAACACAACATGTAATACAAAATGTCTTGTTTCTTTGGCTTGGAGATTATAAAAGTTATATGAAGATGGTTTTATTGGTATTTCCTCTTAAATTAGCCATTTTTTTCATGGCATACTTGATTTATATCTTCTCTAAAACTTCCTTTATCTCTTCCTTTTTTTTTTTCTTTCTTTCTAGGAATGAACCAGAATACAAAGGATACAAAGCATCAGCTTAGGGAGGGCTGACATCCCTCAAAGCTCAGTGTGTATTTTTTTAAAGAAACATTCAAAAAGAAAGGGCATAAGTGAAAAACTGAAGTATACTTTTAACCAATCAAGAAATATTAAAGATCACAGAGGCAAAATAGATAAGGATTCTGACATGGAAGAAATTGGGGAAAAAGCAATGGATCGTGATTGAATATGGAAAATACTTTCTTTTGATAATTTCTGTCTTACTCAAACTTGCTTAATTTTCTTGGAATTTATTTTTATTTCTTACTTTACTTCTAAGTAAAGCTAGGAAACAGTATGGGTTTCTCCTGAATCTTACTGCTACAAGTAATAAGATTTCTAGCCTGGATAGTTCCTGGCTAAAATATACAACCAGGAAAATAGGATAGTCAGTACCTGTAAGATAGTAGAAAATATAAATATTGGTCTCTGCCCTCATTCCTGGTCCCAAATTCCTAAAACCCTTATAAATTCTTAAGTGATAAGAACTCTAGGAGCATCTCTTATTCTACTATTTGGTCTTTGACCCTGTCCCTGAGACAGGGCTCCTAAACCCTTGTAAACTCCTGCATGTTAAGAACACTAGGAGCATTTTATTCTAATGAGGTGACTTTAGGCTGTGGGATGGCTCCTAGATGGGGGATGGTTACCATTAAGACCAAGCCATGATTAGAAGCTTGACATTTTCAGCCCTAACCCCCAATCTCCAGAAAGGGAAGAGATGGAGTGAAT
>ML100865.1:13452-24877 GCA_003697995.1 Taxidea taxus jeffersonii | reverse complement strand
TTTTTTTTTTTCTTTTTTTCAACCAACTTCTTATCAATTCTTTTTTTAGGATCTTTTTAAAATTTTCATCTTCACAGTCATATTCCATCCCTTCGTCATGTTTACCCTTATTTTTGTATATATATATAAGGTTTTTTTCTTTAAAATTTTGGGAAGTAGTTTCTCCTAAGAGACCAAAATACACCCAAAATCAAATGTGTGGCTCTGTTCTATTCACTAGTCTAATATATATATATATATTTTTTCCTTCCCCCACTTTCTCCCCCCAGTTCTGGGTCTCTTCTGATTTGGTTACTGTATATTTTTCTTGGTTGTTGCTACCCCTTTAGTATTTTGTTCTCTTATTCATCTATTCTTATCTGGATAAAATGACAAGGTGGGAAACCTCACCACAAAAAAACAAGAGGCAGTATCAAAGGTTGGGAACCTAATCAATATTGACATTAGTAAGATGTCAGAACTAGAGTTCAGAATGATGATTATCAAGGTGCTAGCTGGGCTCAAGAAAAGCATGGAAGATAATTAGAGAATCCCTTTCTAGAGAAATAAAATCCCTTTCTGGAGAAATAAAAGAACTAAAATCTAACAAAGTTGAAATCAAAAAAGTTATTAATGAGGTGCAATAAAAAATGGAAGCTCTTACTGCTAGGATAAATGAGGCAGAAGAAAGAACTAGCTGAGAAGACCAAATGATGGGGAATAAAGAAACTGAGCAAAAGAGAGACAAACAACTTCTGGACCATGAGGCAAGAATCAAGAGATACATGATACCATAATATGAATCAATATTGGAATAATTGGGATCCCAGGAGAATAAGAAAAGAGAGAGAGGAACAAAAGTTATATTGGAGCAAATTGTGCAGAGAATTTCCCTAATTTGGTGAAGGGAACAAGCATCAAAATCCGGGAAGCACAGAACCCCCCTCAAAATCAATAAAAATAGGTCCACACCCCACCATCTAATAGTAAAACTTATAAGTCTCAGTGACAGAGAGAAAATCCTGAAAGCAGCTCGGGACAAGAAGTCTGTAACATACAATGGTAGAAATATTAGACTGGCAGCAGACCTATCCACAGAGACCTGGCAGGCCAGAAAGAACTGGCATCATATATTCAGAGCACTAAACAAGAAAAATACACAGCCAAGAATACTATACCTAGCTAGGCTGTCATTGAAAATAGAAGGAGACATAAAAAGCTTCCAGGACAAACAAAAACTAAAAGAATTTGGAAATACCAAACCAGCCCTACAGGAAATATTGAAAGGGGTCCTCTAAACAAAGAGAAAGCCTAAAAGTAACAGACCAGAAAGAAACAGAGACAATATACAGTAACAGTCACCTTACAGGTAAAGGGAAGCAAGGGCAAAAATGAACTATTGGGACTTCATCAAGATCAAAAGCTTTTGTACAGCAAAAGAAACAGTCAACAAAATCAAAAGACAACTGACAGAATGAGAGAAGATATCTGCAAATGACATATCAGATAAAGGGCTAGTATCCAAAATCTATAGAGAACTTCTCAAACTCAACACCCAAAGAACAAATAATCCAACAAGAAATGGGCAGAGGACATGAACGGACATTTCTCCAAAGAAGACATCCAAATGGCAACAGACACATGAAAAAGTGCTCAACATCACTCAGCATCAGGGAAATACAAATCAAAACCTCAATGAGATACCACCTCACACCAGCCAGAATGGCTAAAATTAACAAGTCAGGAAACAACAGATGTTGGTGAGGATGTGGAGAAAGGGGAAACTTCCTACACTGTTGGTGAGAATGCAAGCTGGTGCAGTCACTTTGGAAAACAGCATGGAGTCTCTTCAAAAAGTTGAAAATAGAGCTACCCTACGACCCAGCAATAGCACTACTGGGTATTTACCCTAAAGATACAAATGTAGTGATCCAAAGGGGCACGTGTACCCTAATGTTTATAGCAGCAACGTCCACAATAGCCAAACTATGGAAAGAACCTAGATGGCCATCAACAGATGAATGGATAAAGAAGATGTAGTATATATATACAATGGAATACCATGCAGCCATCAGGAAAACACGAAAACTTGCCATTGCAAGACATGGATGGAACTAGAGGGCATTATGCTAAGCAAAATAAGTCAATCCAAGAAAGACAATTATCATATAATCTCTCTGATACGAGGACTTTGAAAGGCGGAGGGGGGATTGTGGGGGGTAGGGACAGGGTGGCTGTGTTATGGACACTGGGGGGGTATGTGCTATGGTGAGTGCTGTGAAATGTGTAAGTCTGATGATTCACAGACCTGTACCCCTGGGGCAAATAATACATTATATGTTAATATTTAAAAATTTTTTTAATTTAAAAAATTTTTAAAAATAAAAGCAAGAGCACTTTCCTTTAAGACATTGTGAGGGAGGTAACAGGGTTTGGTCTATTATTAAAAATCCAATTTAAAGTCCCATCATGCAAGAAGTCTGCCCTGAATGATGCCAAACCAACTTTTTATGCAAAATGGCTTTCAACAGAGTTGCACACATTTTCATGGCAGGAGAGCTGGGGGAGGAGTGTAGTAATATAGCCTCCCCTAAAGGGAAAGTCTGGGGCCTTGAGGGTCAGCACTTGCAGATGGAAGGGGAAGACTAGAGGATGTATACACAGGCTTTGGAGAAATCCTTCGTGGTGGGGCACACCCCCAGACATAGGGTGCAGGAGAACTTGGGGGGCACTCAGTAAAATTCTATTACTAAGGAGAAAAAGAGAGGATGTTTCTGAGCCTTCCACTTCCTGTGGGTCCTGTTTCTTCAGGCTGCATTTCTAAGATATGACTGAGCAGGGTCTTCCCAGGGGGAAGTTCCTAGGGAGTCTTCACAATTTATTCCCTCACCAGTTTGTCCCCTCTGTTGGCTTTCTAGTACAATGTGGAATCCATCACACAGGATTGCTAAAAGTCTGCTGAGCATAAGCTATGGAGACATGTCCACGACATACTGCTTAGAGAAAAAAAACAAGACAGCTTACAATATAGTCCGTACTGTACAATGCTAATCTTGTTATGACAAGCATGTCTATAGATATGCTTTTTACATGTGAGTATCATGTTGGAAGGAAATACATACAAATCTTACGGGGTAAAGCTTATGAGTGAACTTTTTTTTTTAAAAGATTTTATTTATTTGACAGACAGAGATTACAAGTAGGCAGAGAGGCAGGCAGAGAGAGGGGAAGAAGCAGGCTCCCTGCCGAGCAGAGAGCCCGATGTGGGGCTCGATCCCAGGACCCTGGAATCATGACTGAGCCGAAGGCAGAGGCTTTAACCCACTGAGCCACCCAGGCGCCCCATGAGTGAACTTTTTATCACCTCTTTTTTTATTTTCTAATTTTTCTACAATAAACATATATTGCTTTTATTATCCTACAAAAAAGATTCATTAAAACAAAATGTCAGGTAAACCTCTTGCTATGGAGACCAAAGTTTAAATGTTCCCACCTTCTGTTCCTTGGCATATGATCCTGTCTTCTAATGCACTGAAAAATGAAACTATGCAGAAAAGGAGAGAAAGGATGAGAATTCTTAGGTGAACCTCCAAGGACACTGGTAACCAAAGGAATGGTGAGGCTACGGAGTCAGCAGGACTGAGGGGTCTTGGATGGAGCGGGTCGCTATTTTGCTGAGAACCTGCTCTGCTTTCTGTGGCTTTAGAAGGTGTTCATCCAGGGCTCTTTGCTGGACAGAGAGGTTCTTAACCAGGGTCTGGATGACCTAGGAGGTCTGTCCACAGGATGGGGAGGCCAAGACCCTGGGCTGGACTTGTTGGCTCTTTCCAGTATCAGGTGTGAAGCAGGGAGACTGAAGTCACTGCCCGTGTTTGCCCAGCGTGCCAGTTCTGTCTGGCAGGTGGGTTTGGAGCACGGTGCCCACTGCGGCTGGGAGCAGGGCAGGCCAGGTCTGGCACAGGTGGCTCCCATAGCTGCCTCCTCCCCAAGGACAACACCCTGCCCAAGGCCAGGCTTTCAGAACAGCGCTCCCCAACCCACTTCCCCCACTCCACGTTTTATGGTGTCATGGAAGGAACGAAACAGAAATCAAATCACTACATTAGAATCTGCGACATCCTAACTGTGTGACCTTGGGCAGTACTTAGCTTTCTGAACCTGTGTCCTTATCTCTAGAAATGGAAAGGAGATAGTAAAGATCGGATTGGGTTGTGAGTTTTCATTGAGAACATGTATAGGAAAGACATATTGTATTGTACAGCTGGAAACACAGGCTTGTCATTCCCAAAGGGAGATGGAACCTAACCTTCTGCACCCTTGTTCCCATCATGGCAGGACCTGCAAGACAAGAGTCACAGTCATAAACCACCTGGATGAAGGAGTCCCTGCCCACCTTTGCCATCTCATCTGCCACCTTCCTGGCAGGTGCTCCCGCCAGCAACCCACCCCTCGTAGCGCCCAGTGGTGATGTTGGCGGCTAACAGTTGTGGAGGAAGTTAGAATGGAGGTTGCAGCTGCGACACTGAAGCAATAGATAAAAGACATGGAATTGTGCTGTGAGAGGGACCATCCTGGAGCCCTGGGAAAGGGGGAGTGGCCTCGAACTTCAGAGAGTCAAACTCGGCTGGGTTCGAACCCTGATTCATCCTTCCAGCCTTGGCTAGAGCTCCCTCCCTGCTCCATCTTGGATCTCTTCAGAATCCCACAGCCCTTCACCTCTCACGCTGAATTATGGTTGCCTGTCTGGTGCTGATGTCTCCAGTCGCGATGGCCTTCTCTGGGACAAGGGCTAGATCTCTGTCATTTGTGTGGGGGCAGGACCAAGATGCAGAACGTCCTGCCTCAGCTCACACCTGTCCCATCTGAAGATGAGCAGAGGAGAGCTCTGAAGAGAACTCCGGTTCTACACGTTGGTGCTCTGCCTTGGCCCAGACCTGAGAGCAGGGACAGGGACAAGCAGAAGCAGCCTGAAGGTGAGTCCCAAGGAGCAGGTTTTCAGGGAATTAAGAAGAGGCATGGGACAACTGTGGGGTGTGGAGGAGAGAGAGGAGGGTGTTCAGAGATAAGGACCAGAATCCCACTTAGAAATGGCCGAGAATCCCATACATACACGTTTGCTAGAAACTACATCCTTGGTGGCCGGAATGTGGCTTTTGTTGTGGTGATTTATTTTATATCATGTGTTTCCAACACTGCTCTGAGACTAAACTTTGTCTTGGCATCCCGGCCTAAAGACTGTCGCTATTCCTGGAACCTGGTCTCTCTCTGATGCATAGTAGGTGTTTGGTCAATAATTGTTGAATTGAATGGAGAGGAAATTGCGAAGTATCCTGTAGCTCTTAGTCATCTGCCTGCTTCTGAAGGTGAATGTGTACTCGGGGAGGAGCCAGCAAAGCAATCCCAGAAATACACATTGAAGGGCAGCCTTCGGGCAATTTGACCTCAGCGAAAAACCCCAAAACCATTGGTGTGCGGTTCATGAATCGGATTGGGCAGCTGACAAGAGCGTGGGCTAGTGCTCAAAGTGTCAGAGCTTGGGCAGAATGTGTGAACGTAAGGTACCCCTGACCCCCTAGGGCTCAGATGAACAGTTGCTTCTTGGGGTGTGAGTCAGAGGTGAAAGCTGGAAATTTGACACAGTCCTGGCCTTGTCTATCACCTCCGTTTGGTTAGAGGGCGTCCTACCAGCCCTTTTTTTTATTAAACTCTATTTACCATTGTCTACTTTTAGATGACCTTTGACAATACCCACCCTTTGAAATGGTCTTCCCAAAGGACTTCAAAAGGTCAACATCTTGTATCGGGTATTTTATGAAAGGGCCCTCCTTTCCTACATGTGGAACCCAGCTGGGTGGAAGTTTTTTCCTAGAGAAGCCAGCCCTGAAATACCCATTGAACTCATAATCAATTCAAGACTGGTCCTCAGTTTTTCTCCTGCTTCCTTGGGGGGATTCCTCTGATGCTGTAGAGCAGAGGGGCCTGGCAGGGGAGTTGATGCCCTTTGTACCAAGAGTTTAGTTCAAAGTCTTGCCATTGCCAGCCTTGAAAGGAAGGTGGAGAGACAGGAGTCTCTCGGTTTATAGATGGACAGCTGTGGCCTCAAGAATACATGTGAACTAGCCAAGACTCTCTAATGAGGACCAGCAGGGGCCTCCTCAGAGAGCATCAGTTCTGTAGGTCTTCAGCACAGCCTTGGTCCACAAGAAAGTTAGCAACTGCCAACTAAACTCTCCCTTGTCATCATGCGAGTGAGCGCTACCAAAAAAATGCCTCAAGGCAGAATAGCCAAGAAAGACAAATTAGAGAGGACAAAATGAGACCTCAGACTTTCCCTGCCCCTTGGGGACAACAATTCCTTCTCTTCTGTAAGTTTTTTCAAGAATTCCAGACCTGAGATAGGGGTGCCTGGATGGCTTAGTTGTTAAGCCTCTGCCTTTGGCTCAGGTCATGATCCCAAGGTCCTCAGTTCAAGCCCCACCTCGAGCTCCCTGCTCACCAGAAGACCTGTTTCTCCCTCTCCCACTGCCTCTGCTTATGTTCCCTCTCTCGCTGTGTCTCTCTCCGTCAAATAAATAAATAAAATCTTAAAAAAAAAAAAAAAAGAATTCCAGGCCCTTGAGCTTATTTCTTACAACTAGACTAGTCAGGGGCTCTTCATAAATACAAACAACAGAGAAACATGTGAACAGGCACTTTGTTGACTTTTATCAGAATGGTTTTAAATGTTTGATACAGATGATAAGAAACAGGGATTTTGTTTACCATCTTGTGTAATTTCATTATGAGTTTGATGTCTACTTTTCTTTTTTTTTTAAGATTTTATTTATTTATTTAATAGACAGAGATGACAAGTAGGCAGAGAGACAGGCAGAGAGGCAGGCAGAGAGAGGGATGGGGAAGCAGGCTCCCTGCTAAGCAGAGAGCCCAATGCAGGGCTCAATCACAGGACCCCAGGATCATGACCTGAGCTGAAGACAGAGGCTTTAACCCACTGAGCCACCCACGTGCCCCCGATGTCTACTTTTCTGCTGGATGTGGTTCTTCTTAATGCAGCATAGTTCCTGATAAGGCACCGGTTAAATAGCTACCTGCCTCGGTATAAATTATGGCAGCCATCCCATGCCTGGGGAGAGCTCCTGGTCACCTCCAGGGGAATCATCATTCCCCCACCTGGCCACCAACACCGAGAATCATATCTGGGGTCTATTCTTGGTTATGTAAGTTACACACAAATTCTAAAGAGACAGAAAGCATCTGCTGTCCAGAGGGAAGGGGACAGTGGTACCATCTGTGATCAGTCAGACACAGGGCTCTGAACAACAAATACCAAACGATATGACCGGCACTTCTCTAGGGACACAATGAGCCAACTTTCGTGTTTCACAACAACAGGCCAAATGGCAAATGCGACAGCATGCTTCAAAATGGTGCTCAGCGGGAAAGCCAGGGAAGTGTGGGTGAGGATGTGGGCTCAGCCCAAGGGCAGAAAGGTGTTCAGTCAGGCTCGTGGCACCCCTGGTGTCAACAGGGGTTGACAACAGCGGTAACCCTCCCAGGACCCAGCAACCCTGCACAGTAGCCCTGCCTGGGGCGTCTGGGTTAGCACAGACATGTGCACTAAAGAACACAGGCAGCCCATATAGGACACCTTGGCTGACCACAGCACCGAACGAGGAGGTGGGCTGCCATCTTTCCAGTCTCCCCTGAAGCCTGTGCAGGGTGGGGACCAGCCAGGATCCATCTCTGGGGAGAAGCAAACCACGTGAGACTCCAACAGCTGTCTCCAACAGCGACACCACGTGGCCCCCAGTGCAACTTCGAGAGTGACTTCTTAGGGTCTCTTGCCCCAGTCTGCAGACCCAGGACTGAAGCCACCTGTCTTAGCCTGGATTTCCAAGAATGGAGAATCTGAGGCAGAGGGCTCATAGGATTCAAAACTTTGTTAGGGAATATAATCCCCCAAGGATTACAGGGAGCAAGAGTGAGGAAGAAGGGGAGGGAAGCAGAGAAGGAAGGAGAACCAATCCAAGGAAGCTAGTCACTGAGCTACCTTCCCCTACTAAGTACAAATGCTGGTTACACAGGTGGCATTCATTCAAAATATATTCCTTTAATAGTCATTAAACCCCAGGCATTACACAAAAATCTAGAGTTCAGTCCCTGTCCTCACCCCATCGTGGGAGTTGGGGAGGGAGTAATTAACCCACTAGCTCTTACTTCCCATTGGCCAAAGCCTCAACCCCGCCGGACTCCCCCTGCCCCCACCCACTTCCAGCTTGCACAACAGTGGGCATCCACTGAGGTGCCCTGAGCAGAGAGATGAGAGGTGACTATCATGCACATAGACAAGGCCCTATTGGGCCCACGGGAAGTCAGCTGGAGCCCAGGGTGCTGGGCGCTTGTCCACCGGGACAAGAGACCGGCAAGGCCAAGAGGATGGGTAACACCAGCCACGGGAATAGTGTGGAGAATGGGATGGGAGCAGCTATCTGCAGCTCCACACTGGGGCATCTCAAGCTAAGTGTCTCGGCCACACCAACCCCACGTGAAAGAGCCAGACTCTGTGAGAAAGGTGGAAAGGACAATAAGCACATTCTAAGTCTGGGGAGTGAATGACATTTCACAGGCATCCAGGGCTTCTCTAAAGGTGCTATGCTCTGATTGATAGTTCATGTCCCCCACCATTTGGGGACCCACCGAAAATCACAGTTCCCTCCTCCTGGGGAGGCTATCAATAGAGAAGCCTCACCAGGCATGCCACCTACTGGCTTTGTGACCTTCTGCAAGCCTCTGTGACCCCAAACCACCTCAGCCTCGGTTTCTCTATCTGTAGAAGGAGAAATTGAAAAAAATTATTAATTAATTAATTAAAATTTAATTTTTATTTAAAATTTAATTAAATTAATTAAATAAAAATTGTAAAAAATTTTAATTAAATAAAAGTCAATATATCCAATGAGGTCACCCAGTGTAAGGGTCAGCCCATTGTCTGGTACACAATAAATTTTCCCAAAATAGTAGCTTCTGTGGTTATTATGCCACCAAACTCTGTGCCTCCAGGAGTATCGTGTTTCTCTGGGAAAAATTAGGATGGTATGACACTCCGAAGAGGGCTCTAAATCCTTAAATATATCAACTGCTTCTATTTTAACATCGCTGTGAGCAAATAAAAAACTTGGCAAAATCACCTGAAACAAAAATATAATCAAGTAGTAAAATTAGCATCACATGTTTCCATCTTCACTCCAGGGCCCCCAGGGCTCGCCAACCCCCTCCCCCTGTCCCAGCAGTGAGTCAGTGCTGGCAGAAGAGAAATGAGTTCAGCCTGAAAGAGAATCTCTTATTCTTTACCCCACTGATCCTTTTCTTTCAGACCCCGTGTTTCAGCCTCAAGGAGGACGCTGGTGAATGACTATGTAGGCTTATGACATGGCCCTGTTTTTTACAACTTGTCATAAGCAGATGTACCTACTTCTTGACACTCCGTGGTCCCACTCTGCATTGGTCTTTGACTGCTTAAGGCTCTTCTTATGGCTTTTTTCTTGCTTTCAGCGACAGAGGAGTAGTCTCTATTCATCAGTGATGAGTTCATCCCTTGGTTAGCCTCCCCCTAGACGTCTGTGGAGCCCTGAATTTGTGCCAGGCCCCTGGGGATACAGAGGCGGGTCTCCAGGGGAACACATCCCTTACCAAGCCCAAGCACCATGATAAGAGCCACAGCCTCCAGGCCTGCCCTCAGGGAACTTGTGAGCTACAGGGAGAAACTGACAAACAGAGGACTGAATGCACGGACACCAGTGTGTGTGGAGGAACGTGCCCAGTGCCCTTTCTAGAAATCTACTCCAGGAGCCCACCCCGGACTGCCCTACAGCTAAGCCACTCAACACCCAGTTCCTCAGCACATCTCAACCTTTCAGGCTCTGGGTATCCATTCAGAGCATTCTTTTCTCTTGGATGAGATTTCTATGTTTGTCAAATAAGGCAAAGACTATTTGTTAAGGGGTTGATAAACATTCCTCTACAAGAGACTTTCTTGTCTAACTAAAAGCTACCAGCCTGGATTACCAAAATGTCTCAGAGCTCAGGGCCTAAAAGAGGGAAAAGTTTCCTTTCACTCCATAAAAGTCCCATCTAGCAAATTTCCATTTCCAGACAGCTTCTTCCCAGGTGATGACAGTGGAAAAGTCCACTCCATTCAGTGGAGACCCCTCCTCCCTATCAAGCCTTTCTCAGGCTAATTAATACCCATGCGGTGGCTGAGATGAGGGATATATATCTACCTCCCGAAATTACCAAGAATTGGGGTGCCTGGGTGGCTGTCGTTAAGTATCTGCCTTCGGTTCAGGTCATGATTCCAGGATCCTGAGATAGAGACCCTCGTTGGGCTCCCTGCTCCGTGGAAAGCCTGCTTCTCCCTCCCTCACTCCCCCTGCTTGTGTTCCCTCTCTCGCTGCATCTCTCTCTATCAAATACATAAATAAAATCTTTCTAAAAATAAATAAATTACCAAAAATTACCCCAAAATGGTCAGCTCCTTTTCTAATATTAGAAAGTCTTTATTGGGGGCGCCTGGGTGGCTCAGTGGGTTAAAGCCTCTGCCTTCGGCTCAGGTCATGATCCCAGGGTCCTGGGATCGAGCCCCACATGGGGCTCTCTGCTCAGCAGAGCCTGCTTCCTCCTCTCTCTCTGCCTGCCTCTCTGCCTACTTGTGCTCTCTGTCTGTAAAATAAATAAATAAAATCTTAAAAAAAAAAAAAAGAAAGTCTTTATTGATACATATAGAAAATTGCATCTCTCCAAGGAACACCTCCCTCCCATGACAACGACCTAGGTCAACATCTATGTGTTCGGTTTTGATATGTCTTAAAGTCTAGAATGTTCCGAGACCTCGAGCTGAGATTCACCAAAGCCAGTCCACGTCTTTGCTGTGGCCTCTTCTCCAGCAGGGAGCCAAGGGACTGCCAGCGTTCTCTTCCTCTGTCCCTGTGAGCATCAGAGCCAAACCCAATGATTCCCAGAACAGCAGTCTGCTGGCACTGCACAGTCTGGATCCAGACTGTGACAGGAGTCATTTCCCAAAGGCAACATAGGCAGTGGAGAGACATCTCTGCCTGCCTCCTGGACAGACTTTGGATCGTTACACAGAGCAGCCATCACCTGTTCCAGCTGTAGCTTCTCAATGTAACAGCTGGTTTGGCTGGGCTTCCCTAAAAGACAACAGTTTCTATCAAAACTGTAGTCAAGAACTTACCTTTTGCATGACTGAAAACTACTGAGAGTGCAAAAATGATCTTTTCCCACCTAGGACCCCTCCCAAAAGGGTTTCAAAGAATGGCCATTAAATTACACTTTCTCCCAGAGAAGGAGGCTTCTTCCCAGCACAGGGCCAAGGACAGGGAGCTTCATGATCAGCCCAAATCCCACCTCGGCCCAGTTTCTCGTGCCC
>ML100865.1:0-13052 GCA_003697995.1 Taxidea taxus jeffersonii | reverse complement strand
AAAAAATCAACTTCAGTGTCAGACACCGGGTTAGAAGCTAGGAATACAAAGGTCAATATGTCCAGGATAGCTAGGTGACCACCAGACTTTTTGTGTCCCCCACCCCCCAGCCCCTTCATAAAGTTGTCACAGAGAACTGGTTTCCCAACCAGGAACAACGTCTCCCAGTGCCCCCTGTTTTTACACGGGACTCAACAACAGAAAGTGAGCAGAAGTAATGTGGGTCATTTCTGAGCCACAGGTTAAGAAGTATGGGTTCCTCACTCTCTCTTCCCTTATCCACTGGCTACATACAGGATTCCCAAGACTTAAGCCATGGGAGATCCACAAAAAGGAAGGAGTCAGAGTCCCTGCATTGCCACATAGGGGAAAACCCCCCATCAACCAGGAGTATCTATTATGTGATTGTGAGAGATGAATTTCTGCTGTGTTAAGCCACTGAAATGTGGAGATGGTTACAGCAGGTGATGTTACTCTCTTACAATGAACAAGATATAGGCTCTATCCCCAAGATGCTAATATACCAGAATGTTTGGACTGGCATTTTAGAAATCTCTTTCCAGCAACAGGGGGAGAAGAGACCGAAGTGAGATCAATTTAGAAAGAAATCTTGTATATAATTTTGTATGTATTTTTAAACACATGATAATATATTTTTTATAATTACAATGTATATATGTCAGCTATTATTTTCATTTTTACAGGCCCAGCATTTCCCCCTTCTTCTTACAACACCACCCTAATTTTCCTCGATCCATGTAGTTTAAGAAGGACTGAGTCACCATTGTCCTGAAGGTTGATTTGCACAATCAGAGCCAACCCGTGCTATACTGAAACTTTCTCAAAGAGCAAGAGAAAGGCATTCTCTTTTTTTGTTGGGTTACTGGCTGGGTAAATAGTGGGACTAGGGCTCAAGATAGACATCTTGTCTCTATCAGAAGAGAAATTGCGGGATGCCTGGGTGGCTCAGTTGGTTAAGCAGCTGCCTTCGGCTCAGGTCATGATCCCAGCGTCCTGGGATCTACTCCCACATCGGGCTCCTTGCTCGGCAGGGAGCCTGCTTCTCCCTCTGCCTCTGCCTACCACTCTGTCTGCCTGTGCTCACTCTCTCTATATATATAACAAATAAATAAATTAAATCTTTAAAAAAAAAAGAAGAAGAGAAATTGCTTAGTGGAATGGTTGAGGAAGAAAGAGTTAAGTCTGTGATCCATTTTTCTAGAGGGACCCTTAGAGAAGAAAAGGCCTAGTCTCCCTGTAAATGTGATAACATTTAACAACATTTCAGGAAGGAAAGACCTTATCTATGAAGTGTCTTAGCAGGAAGTCCCTGGTTTTTGGCTTGCTTGTGGTAAGCGATTTTAGAATCTATGGATATCTGAGGCATGGCTCCTTGGGAAAGCTCACCTATGCTCAGTAATGATCTTGTTGTAAAATGAAGATATTCATAGCAGGAATGCTCCCTGCTGTGTAAGATGAGTATAAATATTACTTATAGACCTCATTTTGTTAAAAGCATGTCTTAAGCAGGAAGAAAGGACCTGGGGAGCCACATGGGATGTCCACATGAGATGCTTTTCTGTGTATTCATTTATCTATTACTGTGCAACAAATTCCCTCAAAATGTAGTGGTGTAAAACATCATCTTATTATCTCTGATGGTCTCTGTGGGCCAGGAAGTTGGGCGGGCGGAAAAAGGGTCAACACGTCTCTGCTCCATAATGTCTCACAGGATGAGGGGTGCGCAGCAGCACCTCTGGGAGGACTCAAAGACTGGAGGGGACTTTAGTGGCTGGTGCTGGAATCACCTGGAGTCTCATTCACTCACCTACCTGAAGATCTGTGCTGCCTGGGGAATCAGCCATCACCGAGGTGGGTCTCCCCTCCACGGCTTGCTGGGTTTCTTCAAGCCTTGATGGCTGGGCTCCAAAAGGAACAGATAGAAGCCTTATCACCTTTTATGACCTAGACTCAAAAGTCATATAGCATGGGGCACCTGGGTGGCTCAGTCCGTTAAGCATCTGCCTTTGGGTCAGGTCATGATCTCAGAGTTCTGGGATCGAGCCCTGCTCAGGGAGGAGCCTGCTTCTCCCTCTGCCTCTGTCTCTCTCCCTACTTGTGAACTCATCCTCTCTCTCTCTCTCTCTCCCTAGCATGTGCTCTCTCTCACTCAAATAAATAAATAAATAAAATCTGTAAAAAAAAAAAGTCATATAGCATCACTTACTGTTCACAAACATTCACAAACCTGTGCAGATGCAATAAGAGAGAATTTAAACTCCACCCCTTAAGGGGAAGAGTGACAAAGTCATATCACAAGATCAGTATGTAGGATAGGAGGTCTTCTTGGAAAAATGCAATCTGCTTATGCTGTTTGATTATATTTTTTTAAGTCACTAGTAAAGATTACTGATCAAGGTAAGATCTCTGATTCAACAGAGGAAATCAGAGCCAAGAGGTGAGGAGCCAGAGAGAGCCATGATGACCATATCTGTGCTCTCTATTTGGCCATGTTTGAAGGCAAAATCATTCTTGTGCTAACTGCACGAGCCAAAAGTGTCCTCCTTTTTTATTTAAGCTGGTTTGAGTTTTCTTTCACTTGGAATCAAAAGATTTCAAAATAACATAGTGTGTATATATTATTTACCACTTTGTTCAGTGGTATTTTAGGCTGCTTAAAAAATACACCCGTATTATGCAGCAAGATAAAAATGTTTTTTTAAAAAACTGAGGAAATTAAGCCCAAGAGAAAACAACAATAAGAAAAAATGTTCAGTAAAAATAAGGATGAAGCTGGAAATCACAATTCATGCTGGAATATCATGAACACTTAAGAGAAGGAGAAGAGAGCAGCTAAGAAATTGTGGAAATAATCCAGGTGAGGTGGGAAGGGATATGAGCAGATGGATCCATTCAGGTTTGTTGGCTGACCGAATGGGAAGAATAAAGGGAAGAGTAGGGTACGGTAGAAGTCTGAGAAAGTTCTTATGTTTCTGGCTTAGATGATTGGGGCAGACAGAAGTAGGACTCACCGAGATAGGGCTATCCCAATGGGAAAATGAGTTTGGGGGAGGATTACTCGGAGGTAAGCCATTCTTTCTGGACACTTTGAGTATAAGATGTCATGAGCATGCAACACAGAGTTGCAAATGGGCAGTTGGTTTTCTAGGACGACAAATGGGGAAGAACTCTGAACTAGAGACATAGATTTAGTTAACTATACTTTTTTTTAAGATTTATAATGAGCCAGGCACTGTGAGAATTACTGGAAATAACTATGGAGAAGCACAATGGGCCAGATTTGTGTCCTCATAGAGCTGATGTCCCAGCATGCATCAGCAGCAGGCAAGTGACGGCTGAGGTCACTGGTGTGTACCAAGTCACCAGCGGAACGTTGTCTGTGGCAAGCTAAGGAAGAGGTCGCACAGAGGAGACTGAGGAAGACGGCCTGGGAAGTGGAAGCCAAACCAGAAAGGTTGGTCTAGATGCCACCTAGGAGAGAGGATGTGCACTGTGTACAAAAGGACTTAGTAAAGCCCAGTGTAAATATGTTTTATTATTACCACTTTGGGCTCTCCTCTCTCTCTCTCTCTCTCTCTGCCTTTTCTACAATCCTATTTCAGGTACATGCCTTACCAAAGTTTCTTGAGGGCAGGGACGCTCTTCACCATGGTAGCCCCGAGGGGCCAGGCTAGCGTCCTGCATTAAACTCGGTCAGTGCTTTGGGAAGTATCCTGTCTACTAATTATCATGAGTGTGTGAATGTGTGTGTGCTTCCATGCACGTGCACACACGTGTGGCCGCTCCTGGTCTCCCTAACCCGGGCCCATCGCTCGAGGACAGGGGCTGGACAGGGCCTTGGGTCCTTGGTCATCAGACCTCCGTTCAGTCTCGCCCATGTTAAGTCACTCCATCAATACACGTTGAATTTTCTCCCCCGTTGCAGCAGCTAAGAATTCATGTCTGATCTCTGAGCATAAATGTACTGACTGTAGGGAAACAATTTGTTTTCTTCCCTCCCATCCCTGTTGCTCCTTTGCACGATGTGTTCTCACAGGGCTGTTTTTATTCCAGTGTTGCAATAAAGGTTTCCAAGGTTAGTAAGCAGGGCACTTAGCCTCAAACAAACCAGGTCTGCTGGGATCTGAAAAGGCAGCCCTAGCAACACAGAATTTAGGACCAGGGGGACCTAAGAGATCATCTAGCAATGGTGTGAGTCTTGTCCCGCCCCTCTCTTGCCGGCAGCAGGATGAATACAGAGAGAATTTCCAAAACTTGTCCAAGGACACAACTAATTAATGGCAGAGCTGGGATTAGACCCAAGTTCCCAGACTCCCAGGTCTTTGATCCTTGCACTATAGGCAAGGTTTTCTCTCAGACTGAGTTTTATCTACAAACCTAGAGGACTTTGCCCTAAGCTATCCTCCCTGTCACATAGGATTTGAACAAGGCTGCAGAGGGATGGCTGGTAGCCTGTTCTTGGGGTGAACCCAAACAGAAGCACAAATGAAGACTCATCATAGCACCACGAGGCATATCACCTCGTACTTCCGTAGTGTTTCTATGCAACAGTCACCACGGCATAACATTTGTGAAGCCCAGAGATTAGAAGTTTCTCCAGACTCTTTTTGCAAGACCTTCAGACTGCCATCTCTCTTTAACTAGCTGTCACTAGAATGGCAAGGCAAAGGAAAATATGAGTAACAAATCCAAAAACCCAAACCTCTTGACAATGGTCACCCGCTCCCATTTATATTCCACTTGAAGCCCTAATCTTCTCTCTGCGACATCAGAATCCTCTCCAGTGGCAGCTAATTGTGGTGTCACAAACAAAGGATTATAAGTATTTGAGGAATATGCAGTGGAGAGGAAAGATCCTGTTTCCATGTCAGTGTTTCTGGCAATTTGTTCTTCAAGATACAAAAGATGGCATTCACTGGATCCTCACACTGAAGCAAAACAATAATGCCTAATATCTCTTGAGTCTCTTGGTGAATGCTTTTTGCCATATGTGACCCCCAATTAATGTTTGTAACAATCTTTCAAAACAGAAATGATTCATAATTCACCACAGTGGAAAAGCTGAGTTAGAAAGGTTAAATAAATTGCCCAGTGTTGTTACAGACGGTGCACGGCAAGGCCAACACTTCCTACAAGAGAGCGAGAGGATTAAATGTGATATTCAAAATATGAAATACTGTATGGACAAATTCCATAGCCTTATGGGTTCTTAAAGAAACCACAGATGTCCGATAAAAACATAGCATCCCTTGGGATGCCTGGGAGTCACAGTGGGCTAAGTATCTGACTCTTGGTTTCAGCTCAGGTCATGGTCTCAGGGTCCTGAGATGCAGCCCCGTGTTGGACTCTACATTCCGTGCTCAGGATAGAGACTGAGATTTTCTCTCCCTCTCCCTGCCCTTCCTGCTGTGCTCTCTCTCCCAAGTTATCAGCCCTTTTACAGACAAAGCTCACAAGATCTGGAAAAGTTAAGGGACTCTTTCCCAAATTCCCAGAGCCAGCAAGTAGCAGAAGAATAAAGTCTGCGTCTCTTATTCATGCTCTCGCACACTGATCCGTAAGGTAATAACCTCAATTATTACCAAGCATCCAATAGGTGCCAAGGACAATTCTAGGCATATCATTTATCTCATTGAATCCTCGCAATAATCTTAGAGGACAACTATTACAATCCCCATCTTACAAAAAGAAACTAAGGCCAAGAGAAATGGAAACTTAGAACATACCAGAGCCTAAATGCAAAGTCAAGTCTCGCCACTGCTGGCTTGTTCCCTTTGTCTAGATCCAATTATGTACCAAAAAAAAATTTTTGAAAGACTCTGAATCACCTTTATCATCCAAAAAAAGCACGGGAGTGGGGGGGGGTTATGCCTGGGTGGCTCAGTCAGTTAAGCATCTGGCTTCGGCTCAGGTCATGATCCCAAGGTCATGGTACCGAGTCCCACATCTGGCTCCCTGCTCAGTGGGGAGCTTACTTCTCCCTCTACCCCTCTCCACACTGCTTGTGATCTCTCTCTTTTTCTTTCATTCTCTCTCTCTCAAATAAATAAAGTCTTTAAAAAAAAAAAAAAAAGATTTTCCACCTACCTATCCCTGTGTTTCAAATTTCCACTATCTGATTCATTCCTTCAAAATGACATTATGGGGGCACCTGGGTGGCTTAGTGGGTTAAAGCCTCTGCCTTGGCTCAGGTCATGATCCCAGGGTCCTGGGATCGAGCCCCGCATCAGGCTCTCTGCTCAGCAGGGACCCTGCTTCCTCCTCTCTCTCTCTGCCTGCCTCTCTGCCTACTTGTGATCTCTGTCTGTCAAATACATAAATAAAATCTTTAAAAAAATGATATTATGGAAGAGACCACTAATTGTCCACCAGTGTCCACCTTCCCCTCCACACTACCTAGCCACCCCTCCCTGCGGTCAGCAGTGGAATGTGGGAAGTGGGCACGTACCATTCTGGCCTGAGCCCCAAGACCACAGGTGTGTTTCCCTTGCACACTTTTCCTTTCTTGCTGGCTGGACGTTGGCATGGACACAACCACGCACAGATGAGGGCCACATCCTAGGGCGTGCAGACAAGTGAAACAAAAGAAGTGTAAATCCTTGAAGGACTGTGTGGAGCAGACCCACATGCCAATCTGGGACATTTACCTCATACCATCATCTGAGAGAAAAATGAAATTCTATCCCTTCCAGCCACCAAATTATTGAGCAATAATAAATACCCATTGTTTCAAGCCACTGAACCATACTGTCACACAGCAATCTCTGCTGACTCAAGAAGCATGGGGAACATCTCTCAGGAGGCCTTTCCATGGTTCTGGCAACAGGAAGTGGCAGACCAGGTTAAGCAGGAAATAATCTGTCTAGAGAAGAGTGAGTCGCTGACAGAATCGAGAGAAGTCTCGAGAGGCAGCTTCAGGATAATAAAGGGAAGTTGGGCAACCGAATCCAGGACCCAAAATTACACCCCAGCAACCACCCAGGGACACATTCCTATGGCCGCTGCTGGTCACTGACTGGACACCAGAGCTGGCACTGGAAAGACGACACCAATGGGGTGACCGTGGCCACAGCCATTCCGGAATCCACGGCTGCTGCTGCCGGAACAAATTCCCCCACCATCCTCCCTTCCTTGCCTCTCTCAATCCAGAGTCCAAGTCCAAGCCAGAGACTCTGATTGGCCACACCTCGACGAAGTACCCAAGCCTGGCCGTCTTGGGAAGGGGGGACAGATCTAGCTGTTCCAGCAACTCTAGTCCCACTACAACTCCTATAGGAAAGAGGTTCAGATGTTGGGCAGGCAAAAATAATAATAATAACTATTATTATTATTAATAAATAAATAAAAGCTGTAAAGCATCCTCCCTAAAGAAAAATGCTTCTAGAGCAATATGGTTCTATGGAAACTCTGAGGTTTGGGAAGTGTTCTCAGAGGGCTCCTGCTTCCTCCTAGCTTCTGCATCCAAGTTCCTGGTTTGTACCTGTTACAAAGGACAGAAACACAATTAAAGCTATTTTATGCTTTTTAACAAGGAGGAGAGTTATTGGCTCAAATAAGTAAAGAGTACAAATGTATTTGGGTGGGTGGCCTGAATGGTGTCACTGGGGCTCACTACTTCTCTGTTCTGTCCTCCCTGGAAGGCCGTCCATTACTACAGACCTCCTTGTATGTGAGGTACATTCGTCATCATGAGGCATGTATCCTCTCTTCTCAGCCCACCCAGAGGAAACCCTCCCCCGCAGTTCCTGGAAGCTCTGCCATTAACTGGCCCACGTCCTTTGCTGAACCAGCCACGGCAGGCAGACAGTACAATGGTCACATCCCCACAAGTGCCGTCAGCTCCACCCAAACCACAGGGACCGTGAGTACAAGACGGCGGTTTCACAAGGAAAATCGGGATCCTGCTACCAGAAGGAGGGGGAGAGGCAGAAAGAGGTGTCTCTTGAAGGGTCAAATTGATGTCCTGGCCTAGGACACCTGTAGGTGACCGAGGAGGTTGAAAAAAAATCACCATGCAATCCAAACTCAATAAAGAAGCTGCCCGCTAAGTCAGAGCTCTTTCTCCCATTTTCTGTGAAGCTTCGGTTTGCATCCCCAAGACAGACCCGAATATTTGCCTAAAAGGATAAACACCAGCTGATGTAGTAAAACAGGGTTTCTCAACCTCAACACTGTTGACATTTGGGTCTGGGTCATTCTTTGTTACGGGAGGTCCAGTCTGGACATTGTGGAACACTTGGCAGAATCCTGGTCTCCACCTTACCCCCAGTTATGGAACTAAAAATGACTCCAGAAATTGCCAAACGGGGGCACCTGGGTGGTTCAGTAGGTCAAGTATCTGCCTTCGGCTTAGGTCATGATCCCAGGGTCCTGCGATCAAGCCCCATGTTGGGCTCTCCGCTCAGCGGGGAGTCTGCTTCTCCCTCTCCCCCTGCTTGTGTGCGAGCTCTCTCTCTCTCAAATAAATAAATAAAATCTTTTTTAAAGAAGGAAAAGAGGAAGGAAGGGGAAAAGGAAAGAAGGAAGGAAGGGAGGGAGGAAGGAAAGAAAGAAGGAAAAAAGAAAGAAAGAGAGAGAGAGAGGAAGAGAGGAAGAAAGAAATTGCCAAATGTCCCCAGGGGGCAAAAGTGCGCATGTGCTGATGAGAAAGCAGGAGAACAGAGAGGAAGGGCTCTAAAGCCTCACCAGGAAGGACAAACCCGAGTCACTGGTCCAGCCAGGGCGCCTTCACAGTCCTGGGGCCCAAGCAGAAATGGGCTATGGGACTCCAGAGACGGAGCCAGAGATCTTCTGGTCCAGCTCCAGAACTTTTGCTGGGGTTTGGGGCCGGCCTCAGTGGGCCAGGGTCTGCCCTGCAAGTCAAGTGAAATGTCACACCTGTCAGCACTTACTGAGCACCTGCTGCATACAAGACACCACTGGGTGCCTGCGGGCACTTTTTTTCACTCAGCTGCCACATCCATACTCCAATACAGAGGAGGAAACCAAAACTCTGGGAAATGAACTGCCCCAGAGTCACATTGAGTAAATGCTAAAACTGAGATTCACATTGGTGTCTGTCGGACTCCAGAGTTCTGGCCTTTCCCAATGGGCCCTGCGGCCGCTCTGTATTCCACTTCTGATGGCGTTCTCCGTGCAAACGACCATAACTTAGGACTTACATTCCAGGTTCTATTTTCTTTGAGGTTTTATTTGCTATGTTCTCTTTTTCTCCCTGTGCCTTTGGTTTCTCCTTTGGAAGTTTAATCCTTTTATCACTACAGATCTAAAACAACAAAGAACCAAATAACAATAATGACTATTACTCTCTCCACGGATGGCCGGATGGCCGCACTCCAGTGTTTCTCTTAGAGATTTGGTCCCTTTAGAAGTTTCATGATTTCATTTGGAATTGGGGGTTGAGGGGGTTTAGGCCCTTACCTGGATTTAAATGTATCATCTTAGACACCTCACAATGTGATGATGGTGCTTATGCTTGGGACTCAGACAACCCAGGTTTTAATTTGGGCCCTACCACAGTCTTGCTGTGTGACCTTGGGAAAATGACTTAACATCTCTGAGTCTCCTTTTTTTTCAACTATAAGATTAGAGGCCCGGACTTAACAAATCCACCAGTACACTTCAAACAAACTGATGGAAGGCACTAAATCTGAAATCAATCCCATGAAATATTTCAAATAGGCTTCAAATAAGTAGCAGGTTCTCCTTGGCAAGGAGAAGACTGGAGAGAGCTCCTCTGTGTGGAAAAACAGCTCACAGCTGACTTCAGCTATGTTCCATGAGGACAAAGAGGGGGGTAGGGCTGTGTCATCTGAGTCTCGATATAAAAAGTTAATTAAAAATGCATGTCCAGGCTGAAGGAAGACACCTAGTGAATTAGTGATGGCCCTTGGATGTCTCCGTTTCAGGGGCGACAGTGTCCGGACAGAAGGCAGGAGGTGGGACCTGGAGTAGGGCCCTGCCGAGGAACAGAGAGGCTGACTCAGAAGGTCCTCCTTGCCTGCTTTTGGGTATAGCCATGGCGCATGCAGGAGGAGGCTGCCTCCAAGTATTAGGTTAACATGATGCATTTAGCAGGAATTGTGGGGCAAACGCTGAGCCTCCCACACCAACAGAACACACACAGGCCAACCCCGCCACCTTCTATCTCTCCGTCTGCTGGCTACAGAGAAAATACCAACACGAGGGTCAAAAGCGGGGGTCCCGCAGCAGGAGTGCGAACTCTACCAAGATGACAGAGTAGCCTGACACCCCCACCCCTGCCAGAAGACCATGACCTCTGAAGGGAGAAGGGCGACTCCCTCTCCCCCTCTCCCTGGCACACTCAGACCTAGCACAGCTGCTGTCAAAATGTTTCTTCTTCTGTCCTGAGTCCTTGGAGGAAGTGTCTAATGGATCCTCACAGCCCAAGAACTTGAAATCCACCAGAGCTGGAGGGAACCCACTTGCTTTTCATAGCAAGCCTAGCAAGAGAGCTCAAGAAACCCTTTGGGGAGTGATCGGGAAAAGGAGCCTCTTCCTCTCCCTGCCAGTGGACTTCATGTCCTGCCTGTAAAGGGAAGTCCCCAAGGTGTTGGGGAGACAACCAGGTCCTCCCTGGCTTCTCCCATCCTGGCCAAATATACCAGCTCTGGTCGTAGGCCCAGGGAGAGTCAGTCCCAAGCAGTGGTGCAGAGGAGGCAGTTCAGAGAACAAGTCAGCGTGAGGACAGTGAGGAGAGGAAGGCCAGATGGCCCCAGGCTAGCAAGATGCCTGGAAGACATCGGTCACCGAGGTTGGGAGGTGGCCACAAGTAGCCAGCAGGTGAACAGAGAACCTGGAGCTCGGGGATCACGCCTTTGGGGTCATCAGCCACATGAGATAACACTTGCAGGGTGGACGAGTCTGGGTAGCAGGAGTGAGCAGATAGATAACCAAACAAACTCATCTTAAGGTCTGTCCTTTGTTGAAGATGCTGGTTGGCTCTGCCAAGTCACTTTGCAGTGATTAGGAAGAGCAAATGTGATGCTATCATGAACCAATGTTAAAGTCTCAGTTAAAAGGATAGCCAGAAGTCAGTCCTCAGTACCTTCCAGGCTTTGACAGATATGCTGGGACAGCTTCCCTGATCACCCCCCGCAGGCCCGATGGTGGCCTCCATCCACTCAACACATACCTCCTCGATTTCAGGCCTTCATCTGCTCAGCCTACCCCTACCCCAAGAGCTAGAACAGTCTCTGGCACATGCAAGGGAGTCAAGAATTGAATGAATGAATGAATTTAATCATCCATCTTTCTACTAGACGCTAGGCCCCTTCCTAAAAGCCATTTCTGTATCCAAAGCCCTTATCCCAGTGCTTGACCCATGAAAGGTGCTGGATAAATATATCTAAATGAGGTAAAATTTTCCAACACCAACAGCAGGCCATGTTTGCGCTCTGGCTGCCCTGGGGACCGTGAGCTCCTACCCAATACCCCCCAACACATCCCCTCTCATTCGTCACCTAAAGTTGAGATGAGTTTCTGAGTTGTTTTCTAGACAAGCAATATATTCACTTATTTCTCTTCTAAAAACATGTGTGCAAATCATTTCTTTTGGCTAAAGATCATGCCAAGCAAGTGTCCACCCCCCTCCAACAGCAGGAAAGTAAACACAGGACGTAGTAAGGACACAGCTTGGAGAAGGAGAAAATGTCTACCTGTTTTAGTTCGTTTGAAGAGCTTATTTCATAAGAAACTGTGTATTTGCAGAATGATAAATGGGAACATCCAGACTCCCAGGCTCTATGTGGTTGAGACAAAACCTCCTCCATGAATCCCCTCGCTAGCCCCGGCTAGTAGGACAACACCTTCACCATCATTCTGCATAATAGACATAATTACTGCTATCAGGGTGAGTGACAGAAACACTGTCATTAAAGACGTTGTGTAATCTTCCTTTTTTGTTTTTGCCTGTGGCAAATTAAGACCATTTTCCTCTCCTCTTGAAAGGATTCAGCTGTCCTGCCCCTCATTCTCTTCCCCCACTCCCCAGCCACCCCTTCCCGCCCCCCATTCCCTGACATTCCACTCTTCCTCCCCCTACCCCCAACACCTTCACCCTTGGCTTCTCCCTCCTATTCCCACCGCCATTATCCACAGACTCACCTCCCACTGTTTTTCTTCTGGATCAGACCAGACGCCTCCCCCTTTCCCCTTTTAATTTAGAGTTGCTGGATCCCCTCCTCTAGTAAGGAGACTTGAGCCGTGACCCACCACCACCCACTGCAGAGGACTGCCTGACCCTCCCATATTGGAATCTGGTCTCAAGGAAGCATTACTGCCACGTTCAGGCTTCTCACAGGAAACCAGTTCCTCGCACAGAATTCGGGCTGCGGTTTGGGTGCCATGGGAATGAACTTGCTGAAAGCGGTCCAGCAGCAGTGAAGCGTGTGGCCAAAGGTTAACCTTTCCCTGCAGGTTCACGTCAGCTCCAAAAAGCAAGAAGCCAGAAACTAGCGAGCCCACATGTTAATAAAAAACTAAACCCGATTATAAAATAACCATTTGTATTCGTTTCCTAGGGCTGTAATTACTGCAAATTACCACAAACTGCATGGCTTATAACAACAGAGATCTATTCTGTCGGGGTGCTGAAGGCCACACGTCCAAAATCAAGGTGCCAGATGGCTGTAGGGGGAAATCCGTCCTTGCCTCTTCTCAGCCTCAGCCGCCTCCCAGTCCTTGGTGTTCTCTGGCTTGTACTCACTCCAACCTCTGCCCCTTTCTTCACTTAGCCTCCTTCCCAGTGTGTCTCTCTGTGATCCCTCCTCTTCTTTCTTCTTAAGATTTTATTTGTCAGAGGGAAAGAGAGCACAAGCAGGGGGAAGCAGAGGGAGAAGCAGGCTCCCCACTGACGTGGGACTCGATCCAGACGTGGGACTCGATCCCAAGACCCTAGGATCATGACCCAGGCCAAAGGCAGATGCTTAAGAGACTGAGCCACCCAGGGGTCCCTCCCCTCCTCTTGCGTTAAGCACCATTCTTCAGGGTTAGGATCCACTTTCATCCAG
>ML100864.1:16885-61588 GCA_003697995.1 Taxidea taxus jeffersonii | reverse complement strand
GGGGGGGGTGCAAACGGGGAGAGGAGCAAAGGGAGAGGGACAAGCAGACATGAAGCTCCATCTCACGACCCTGAGATCATGACCTGAGCAGAAATCAAGAGTCAGAGGCTTAACCGTCTGAATGACCCAGGCTCTCCGACTACAACCTTGATATTACAAAAATTAATGAACTGCTACTCATCATTTCCTTAGTCAGTGTTTTAATCTGGAAAAGGGGAAGCTCTGCCACAGTTCCAGGACTCTGGGCAGTAAGAACATGATTAGGTTTTCTCTAAAAATACTGTTGTTTTCCCTACAGAAAACATATCTAGTGAATAATTCCTGATGGGGAAATAAATCACCTTTCACAAGTCGGGTTTTAAACACAACAGGAAAACTATTTACTCTTTTAAAGTTTAGATTTTCCTCTTTGGCTTCAGTGGTTTTAATTATCATTGGTCCCTCCTGGCCAAGTGTCATATTCTGATTCACACCCATGTCAGACAGCATTGAGCTCATTTAAACATTATAGCCACCCTGTGAGGAAAGTAATATTCCCATTTTACAGATGAGAAAATAAGGTTTAGAGAGGAAAAATAATTTGCTGAACCTTACAGTCTAGAAATGCCGAGCTGGGATTTGAATCCAAGCATATGAAACAATCTCCTTTCACACCAAATTTACCTCTGAAATAGTTTTGCCCCAGGCATAAGTGCCATCTTCAGGTCTGCCTCCATTTAGATAAATCCACACGCGTTTTGCATTCGGTTGCTGATACAGGCTGCTCTGTCCAAGTGCGATACGTGTAGTTTCAACTGGAGAGTTTCTCTTGGCTTGCGGTTCTTGAACTGCAGAAAGGTGCGCCTGATAAGAAAAGCCCAGAGAATACCAGGGTTAGAGAACTGCCTGGCTAGTGTGTGTACGAAGAATGTGATGAAAACAAAAACACTTATGATTGCAAATAATATTTTTAAAATTTTAGGAAGTGTATTGCCCTCTCCTGTCACGGACTCTTCTATGCATTCCCCTTGCTTCCATGAGCCACCAGGAAGGTGATAATAATAATAAGGTACTTATATTGGCAAAACACTTAACTTTCATTTATAATTTGGAGAATGAATGGAGATGTGTTTTTGGATTTCTGTGTGGTGTTTCTCCTACTGAGCAATTTCTCTGCATCTAACAAATGAGTTTTTTACTAGAATCACAACATGATTTTCTTTAACCAAGAAATGCTTAAGGGAATGTGCATGACTGTTGAGTCTTCCCTCTCTGTCTTTTAAAATACAGCAGCCAGCCTTATACTTTGCCAGATCCCTGCCAGGCAGCTTTTCATCCTACTTCAAGCATGTCCTAGTTCAATGCTTTGCATTCATTCCCTGGTCAGTGATTTATCCTTCTCAGCTTGGCAAGAAGTCATATTTCTAGCAATGTCAATTTCTTTTTTCTAGTAACCTTGACGTGAGCACACACCTAAGATTTAGATTGAACACATTTCACGATTTGAGAAACTCTATTAAATAAGAACATATCATTTTGATGAAAAACTTCACAAAGCAAAAAGTTTTCCCAGGTCTCTATCCCCAGTCCTCTCTCAACAGCTGACCTTTCTCTTCTCGACTTTTTTATGTCTGGCAATCCTGACTGATTAACCAATTGGACTGAAACTGCTTTTTGAATTCCTCACTCCTGAATGTCTCCATTGCAATTAGTATTTTGCTCCTTGCTCTTTCTGCATATTGAGACATACCCTTAGGAGTGATGAGCAATGAAGCCATAAGGCTCAACTTGACTACACTTATTATAATTACCTTTGTACATATCCACAGGGCCTTTTTCTCTTCTTTGCTAAGGTCATAATTTTTGGTCTCCATTCAAACAAAACAGACTTTCATCCGAGCTAGCTCTCTTTTAGATAACTACTCTCCAAATGCCAACTCAATGCTTGGCATATGCTTATGTGGTCATAACTGACCAGATGCTGAGGATATATTAATAGCCTAATTTTAAAATTCAATACTATACTTTTCAAACCTTATTAAAGAGGCAGAGTCTTTAATGTCTGGAGTCCTGAAGAACGTACCTCTGTACGTCTTATGAGTTCCATGAGTTTAATTTCCTCTTGAGTCTGCTCAGTCCAGCCTCCCTCCACCACCACCGGCCGCATGGGGCTTTTGTTGGGAACCATGGCGGCTGGCTGACATGCTGCTACTCGCCGCCCTGAGGAAAGAAGTCCCTGGTAAGTTTGTTTCTGGAGATGGGCTTTCAGATTTCAAATAAATTGGTTTGGCGTTCTATGCATAAATCATTCCACTTGGGAGCATAGGCTAAAATACTAAATATATCATAAAAGCGAAGATGCCTAAGGTAATAATATCTAACAATGCCTCTTCATATGGGAGCTCGAGGCTTCAAATAGCCAGGATATGCATATTCACTGTACAGATGGAAAAGAAAGATAACATGCTGACTTCCACAGTGGCCCTGGCCTCGCCTGCATGATATGGTTCAGTGGTAATTTAGTCAAATAGAATCCATGACCTATATAGTCCATCCTCTCTTCCAGTCATGGAACATATGTTTTGTTCTCTTCACTAATAATAAGGCTTTCCCCAACAATTAGCTTAGCAGCCTGGGGATTAAGTACTTCTAAAATAATATTAACCCAAGAGACAGGAGGCCTTTTTTCCCATCTAATAATACCCGCAAGCACGATTAGTTTCAGACACCTCTGCTATGCCCTTTAGGTTGTTAAAAAGCTGTGGTAAGAGAAAATATTTATCAGAATACTGTACTCCAAAGAATAATAGGCATTATTTAATAAGTGCGTTGATTTAAATGTATGTATTCTTCCAACTAGTCCACTTAAAATTGTAAAAGAGATTTAAAAGTCATACTTACAAAATTGTTTTCTTTTTCCATGTTGAAGATAAACTCACACTGAGTCTCATACTGATCCCTAAACTTCTTAAGTAACAATAATGCTTTCTTTCGCATGTTGCTTCTAGAAACTTGTGCTGTGCACCAGCTGTCAGTCAGGGATTGGGTTAGATGAGGCCAATCCAAACATGTTCAAGATTTAGTCCTTGTCTCAAGTTTGGTGGGGAAGGCGGATGTCAAGGAAATGATTACACCAATTATCGATTGCAATTGTGCTGCACCAGAGAACAGGAATTCTATAAAAGCATCTCACAGGGGCCACCACCCTAGTCTGAAGTGCCAGAGAAGGCTTCTTTGGGAAAGTAATGCTGAGGTGGATAAAATAACAGAAATACTAACATCAAATTGAGTCCTAATTTTGTTGCCAAGGGAGTCTTAATATGCAGATTTTCAGACCATGACTACAAACAGAACTCTGAAAACAACTTAGTATTTGCAGAGAATAAAGCATCTGCACTCTTGTAAGCTCAAGTTTGTGGAAATAGATCGATCAATAAAAATAAATGGCAGCAATGACTTTTCAGGGAAATCAGAATTCTATGTACCTAATAAGAATTCTATGCAAATTATGGATGTGGAGAAAACATAATTGAATCAGTCAGCCAATGAGTTACAGTGGCGATGCCATTAGGTTATAAGCTTTGGAGAAGACCACAGTGGTACGAGAAAAATACATAACACAAATTTATGCAAATATAGTTTTTAGCTTACTCTATTCATAAAGAGTAGACGACACTAATTTATGACACATAAATATTTTATTTATAGCAGCTTTTGAACACTAAAACTTTGCTCAACCAAAGAGAGCTCAGCAATAGTTTATCATTTACACTCTTAAAAGCAAAGATTTGAATGTAGGAAAAGAGCAAAAACCATTATGCTTTATTTGTTTTTTGTCAACTTGCTTCTAATGGTCTTAAAAAAAAATGAATGCATTTGCACTATAATTTTCATAAAGAGACATAAATTCATGGCAAAAGGTTTTGGTTCAGGGAAAGATGTTCATAACAAACTACTATTTATGTAGGTAAGAATACAAATTGAAACCAAGAAAAAAATGTATTGATTAAATTATTTTTATTTTCCTATTACATTCTCCATATATCCCATTTTAGTTCATACGGGATAAGTAACAATAATAGCTAACAATTAATGAGGAAACCTAGAAAATGTGAGTGCTTTGCTTTCTTCCAAACTGTAAATCTCACCAAGACAGCTCCCCTACGCCCTCTCCCTTGATCAGAGGCCCACCCTGTTTCATCATTATCTGTGCTTGGGAGGGTAAGTCCATCTCATCTGAGGTTTTAGTCGGCAAATCCCTTTAGGTCTCACACTAAATAAAATGCCCCAGCATCGCCTTTATATGTAACAAATGTGATACTTTGGCCTAATCTGCCATTTCTTCATTTCACTGATCCATTTTTAAGACCCCCAAGTCAGAAAATGGGCTGCCTCCTTAGTGACCCTTATTCTAATATTTATTGAGTATTTATTATGTGCTGCACATGCAGTAAATACTTGACATTTCTTACTTCATCATAAAACCCTACAAAGTCATTACTAGTATTGTGATTAATATTAGCAATGACCACACTTACAAATGAAATGTAAAATCAGCTTAGCACAGTACTTTATATATGCTTAATAAATACTTGTTGCATTCACCAATGGCTATAATAATGGAAAATAATCTACTTAGCCACTCTTTATACCTCCCATGCCTCCTCTTCCATCCAATCCCCAAGAAGCTCATCATCCAATGGGGACTACAGTTAACTGGAATTTGACTTGTTCTTATTTATCTTCGTAATCCCGACAACTAGAAAAGTTCTTCCTCAGAGTAGGTATTTTATATGCATGTACTGAATTTACATTTAATAGCAGAAAATATAACAGTTTGTCAGTAGAGACAAGATTTATCTTAGCACTAAATTCTAAGAGAAATTTCATTAATGGATTCCTCCATAATGGACACTATCTGATATCTATCAACAGTGATACTGCAGATGATACCAACTGAACTTTAAATGCTTTTTTTAAATAAATGCCTTTTTAATACTTAATTATAATAAAAGCTGAAGACATAATATAAAATCAGAATACAGTAAAGGCAGCTCTGCCTGGTGTTATTTTCAGTATGCTGCTTTTTATTGATTTAATTTGCTACAGGAATAAGCCTTAGAAAACTCAGTGGAATGAATTGTTGAAATTCTGCTAATTCTTTAATTCAGTCCTTCTACAAGTATTCACAGCACAAATAAGAAGGTAGTAGAATTTATAGTGTAACATAGGGAAGATAGTCACATGACCAGGTAATTATATTAATGTAATAATGATTATCAGAGGGGAAGTTCAAGGTGTGATAAACTGCATTATTCCTAACATGGAAAAGGGAAAGTTTAAGAAGAAATAACAAGTAAACTGAAAACCATTTAATCAGTAGAAGCAATCCAAAAGGACAAGGGAGAGAAAAGCTGAGGCAGAGGAAACTAAATTGTGCCAAATTCTTAGAGTTAAGAAAGCTCCTGATATGTCTCTGGGACTGAAAAATAGTCCAGCTGGTGGAGTGGAGAGAACAAGGAAAGACAGCAGCTTACCCAGAACCATATCATGAAAGACCACGTTGAGGAGTTTTATCTTTGTCTGAAAGATAATAGGAAACTTTGAAAGGTTTTATGCCTGGAGTACCATGACACTGATAATGTGATCACTGATAATGTCCCCATTATGTATAGAATAGAAACTACTATCAAGACTGGAAGCAGGGGGATGTCTGGGTGGCTTAGTTGGTTAAGCAGCGGCCTTCGGCTAAGGTCATGATCCCAGCGTCCTGGGATGAGTCCCACGTCGGGCTCCTTGCTCAGCGGGGAGCCTGCTTCTCCTTCTGCCTCTGCCTGCCACTCTGTCTGCCTGTGCTCTCTCTCTCTGACAAATAAATTAATAAAATCTTAAAAAAAAAAAAACTATACTAAAAAAAAAAAAGACTGGAAGCAGGGAATCAAGTCACAAAGCTGTTATAGTAATCCAGGGAATAGATGACAATAGCTAGAATTTAGATAACACAGTTGAGGATGGAGATCAGATTCATTTGAGAAGATAGGTTGGAAGCAACAAGACTTACTGATGTTTGCTTCGAGAAAGTGAGAGAGAGGGAGAAGCCAAGGATAACTCCCAGGTTTCTAAGATGGAACACATGGGTGGATGGTGGTAGGGCCCACTGCTAGAAGAAATGAAGGAGATACTGGAGTGGTGATACGAAAACTTTAGTTTTGGACATGCCCAAGGGACATTTTGGTGAAAATGTGTAGTAGTTAGAATAGCAGAGATTACCAGTCATGATAGATGTTTTTCATGTAGACCCAATAATTCTTTTGGAAAGAACTGAATAGTAGTCATTTCAACCCAGATTTCCATTTAGGGCACTTACAACTAGTTGTGTTGCTTATTGAAATAAAATTCACATGCTTTTGACAACAGACAGTGTGCCTACTTAGGAGTTGAAATCCTGTCAGGGCAATGACAGAACCTGAAATGTATTCCTTTCTAGACGAAAGTCCATAATACACTGTTTCTCCCCAAAGAACCATCTGGAATCTAAAGTGCTTGGAATAGTATAATGTCTGGAACCTAAGATTCTATGACAAAGAGAATGAAAGAGGGGAACAAATACTGCCAGTTGATCACTTTGACTATAAATAGCATATCTTATGCTGCCTAACCTGAAGAAGCCCTTCTGATATTGACCTTTGAAAAATTCAGTACTTCCTCACTCACATTATAAAATAAACAGGGGTGCCTGAGTGGCTCAGTCAGGTAAGCCTCTGCCTTTGGCTCAGGTTATGATCCCAGGGTCCTAAGATGGAGCAGCAGGGTGTCTGCTTCTCCCTCTCCCTTCGTGCTTGCTTTCTCTCTCTCTCTCTCTCCTCTCTCAACTCAACAATACAAAAAGACTCTCTCCGTCCTCCTCTGGCCCTCCCCTGTGCACATGCTCTCTCTCTCAAATAAATAAATAAATCTTAGAAAAAAAAAATAAAACCAAACAACCAAACAGGCAAACAGAAACAACCCCCAAACTTCTTTCCCAGCAATACCTAAGGAATAGACCGAAAGTTTTGTTTAAGGACTAATTCCAAAGCCCACAAAATGTTACTTCAGCGACTATTTCAATCCTAACATAGAGGTTAGATGACCCAGATACTCTCCTAATTTTAAAAATTTACATATAATTCATGTGGCATTCATTTTAATATAAAGGTTACAAGTATAAAATCAGTACCGAAAGATATATTAGGTTTTAGACTTGCTCAAGTGACTTTTGTGACACAATATTTATAGTACTCATTTAAACATCTGGTATCTAATAGTAGGAAAAAACTTACAGTAAATTGGGGTTACATTAAGAATTAAACATGGTGATACTTGATTTAGTTCATACTGACCTTTTAACAGTCTCATTTTGTGTTTCATGGTGTCTAGATCAGCCAAAATTTTGTCCTTTTTTAACCAGTTCTGTTTTTCTACTTTTTCTGATTTCTGCAAAGCTAGAAAAAATACGTGGTTTTTATCTTGCATTGTGTTATCAACAGTAATTTATCATGGAAGCCAATAATTTATAAAGAACTTTCTGCTCCAAGAAATAGATTCAATTAGAAACAAGTAATTAAAAGGTAAGGGTCATTAAAAGAAACCTCATTTGAAAGATGACGGAGCTTAAGGCATTTCTTTATGGAATGGAGAAGGGGGGGAAGAAGAATAGTGCTGTTTTATTATATAGATTTACCATATGCAATAGCCATATTTCATTTTCCACTTCCACAAACTATTTGGAGGTGATGAAAGCCTGGCTTGGAACCATTCATTTTTTAAACATCCACCTACTGCCTAAAGGGTGCAATTCTTAAAAATGAAAATGTGCAGACAGGTCGTCTTCAGTGTGAATTAAACTCATTTGTTATTTTCTAATGTATACCATTATTCTCAGTCTTATAGACCAAGGATCTCTTTATCAACTCAATTCGACATTTTTCCAAGCAGAATACTCCATTCCAGTAAGAAAAAACAGGCAACTGTGCAAATATAGGAGTACAGCTATCCTTGTGCACATGTTAATTGATGGACCTCCTATTCTTTGCATAAAGGTGATGTTATTATGTTGGCATTATACACATTTAATTCTTTTCTTATGGTGACATAAAATTTATTTCTCTCTTCTTTATATACTTGCTTGAAAGCAAACAAAAACAAAAAAACTTACCCTTTGGAGATAGAAATGGTTCACCACAAGATACCCAGATAGCAATGGGATTTCTGAGGACGAGAGCAAGCAAAGACTTATCTATACCATCCAAACTATCAAATGTCATAGACTTTGGAAACAATTTGGTTTTCACTTTCATTCTCGGGTTTTCTAGGAAACAAATGGCACATTAACCAATCCACAATGAATAAGGAATATATTTGCCTCCTGAATTTGTTTATTAAAAATATTTCCTTTTTCATTAATGACTCAATTTAAACAGGTAATACCTAAACCAGATGCAAATACATAAATATGATCAGAAACTTCATATGCAACCAAATAATTTTAAGTAATGTGATTATAAATATACTTTAAATTCTTTTCTTTCTTTTTTTTTTTTTAAAGATTTTATTTATTTATTTGACAGGGAGAGATATCACAAGTAGGCAGAGAGGCAGGTAGAGAGAGAGGAGGAAGCAGGCTCCCTGCAGAACAGAGAGCCCGACGTGGGGCTCGATCCCAGGACCCTGAGATCATGACCCAAGCCAAAGGCAGTGGCTTAATCCACTGAGCCACTCAGGCGCCCCTAAATTCTTTTCTTATGCTTTACTAGATATTAAGGAAATCTGAGGTGGCTTACTAAAATATATACTCTGAAGAGGAATAGAATAAAGAGATAAGAAGGCCAAGGAAAGGAGGAAAGAAGTATAGTGATAGAGTAAAGCCAAAGACAAAACGCCTTAGTGTCCTCATCTTTTAAATGAATAGTAGTATCTATCTCATTCTGCTGTTGGGAAGATTAAAAGAAAAAAAAAAAAGAAGGAAACAGTTAACAAAACCAAAAGACAACTGACAGAATGGGAGAAGATATTTGCAAACGACATATCAGATAGTCTAGTATCCAAAATCTAGTTTGGCTAGTATCCAAAATCTATAAAGAGCTTAGCAAACTCAAAACCCAAAGAACAAATAATCCAATCAAGAAATGGGCAGAGGACATGAACAGACATTTCTGCAAAGAAGACATCCAGATGGCCAACAGACACATGAAAAAGTGCTCCATGTCACTGGGCATCAGGGAAATACAAATCAAAACCACAATGAGATGCCACCTCACACCAGTCAGAATGGCTAAAATTAACAAATCAGGAAATGACAGATGCTGGCGAGGATGTGGAGAAAGGGGAACCCTCCTACACTGTTGGTGGGAATGCAAGCTGGTGCAACCACTCTGGAAAACAGCATGGAGGTTCCTCAAAAAGTTGAAAATAGAGCTACCCTATGACCCAGCAATTGCAATACTGGGTATTTACCCTAAAGAGACAAACGTAAAGATACAAACGTAGTGATCCAAAGGGGCACGTGTACCCGAATGTTTATAGCAGCAATGCCCACAATAGCCAAACTATGGAAAGAACCTAGATGTCCATCAACAGAGGAATGGATAAAGAAGATGTGGTATATACATACATACAATGGAATACTATGCAGCCATCAAAAGGAATGAAATCTTGCCATTTGCGACAACGTGGATGGAACTAGAGGGTATTATACTTGGCGAAATAAGTCAATTGGAGAAAGACAACTATCATATGATCTTCCTGATATGAGGAAGTGGAGATGCTTGGGGAGTAGGAAAAGAATAAATGAAACAAGATGGGATCGGGAGGGAGACAAACCATAAGAGACTCTTAATCTCACAAAACAAACTGAGGGTGGCCGGGGGGAGGGGGATAGGGAGAGGGTGGTGGGGTTATGGACATTGGGGAGGGTATGTGCTATGGTAAGTGCTGTGAAGTGTGTAAACCTAGCAATTCACAGACCTGTATCCCTGGGGCTAATAATACATTATATGTTTATAAAAAAAAATTATAAAAAATGAAAAAAAAAGGAAAGTGCTTAGAATAAATGGTGTTTGGTCTATTTAATTAGACAAGCATCCAAAAAATGCTAGATAATATTTTTGTTATTTTTTTTTATTTAAGCTTTTTTAAATTTAAACATATAATGTAACCCTACCACCCTCTCCCAACCCCTCTCGATAATATTTTTGTTATTGAATGGACATGAAAGCCACACATTTCATTTGCTAGAGTTAAATCACAGTTTGGGTTCTGAGCATTCTAGGGGCCCAAGCAAAGAAGAAAACACAATTTCAAGATTCACATGGGCCACACAGAGAGAGAAATTCCTCAGAAGATACAACTTTTCTGGTCCTGAGATCTGAGAGAAATTTATTTCAGGGTCTTCATAAGGGGGTTATTTGTGAGGTAGCAAACAGTATCCTATAAAAGAAATGAACAATATTGAAACTGACGACATGCTGGGCCTTTCACTAAGACCTCTCTGCATTATCTCAGGTAAGTCTCAAAATGATACTCTGAGGTACGTCCATTCTTCTTTTACAGAGTAACAGGGGCTAAACACATAGCTCAGTAGTGGCAGAGTCAGGATTAGAACCCAGGCCATATGCCTCCAAAGCCTGTGCCCTTTACCACTATCTACATAGCAATTGTTTTCCACAATGCAAACTGGTGGCATAACACAAACCAAGATTCAGTAAAGGAGGGCAACCCACTAATGAACCAGCCTGATTCAAGGATAACCTCTAGATTATAGAGGGGAAGTGATGGTCATAACCTTTTAGTACCCAGCATGAATAACGTAACTTCCAGGCAACTTTTAAATAACAATTTGAGGGGCGCCTGGGTGGCTCAGTGGGTTAAAGCCTCTGCCTTTAGCTCAGGTCATGATCTCAGGGTCCTGGGATCGAGCCCCGCATCGGGCTCTCTGCTTGGCGGGGAGCCTGCTTCCTCCTCTCTGTCTGCCTGCCTCTGCCTACTTGTGATCTCTCTCTGTCAAATAAATAAATAAAATATTTTAAAAAAAAATTTGAAAGAAGAGCCTTTGAAATTGTAATTTTCCAGAACCTGGAGATCAGATACTTTATATGCCAAGTAAAGGCCAAACTATATGCTATAATAATTAGCTAGGCATTAAATGTTGACATAATTATTTAAAAAAAACTCATTAGAAAAGAGGATGAATAATATTATTGTGAAATAATAGAAAATATATATATTAGTTTCTGCCCTATGTTTCTGGCAGAGAGCTTCTACTGGTCATTTTCTAAGTGATAAGAGCACTAGGAGCATCTCTTATTCAAATATTTTGTCTTTGATCCTGGCTCCTGACACAGACTCCTAAATCCTTTGGAATTTCCTGGATGGTAGCAGTATCTTGCCGTCGTCTTCTTCTTGTTCTTCTTCTTTTTAAGATTTTATTTATTTATTTGACAGACAGAGATCACAAGTAGGCAGAGAGGCAGGCAGAGGTGGGGCGTGGGGAAAGCAGGCTCCCTGCCAAGCAGAGAGCCAGATGTGGGGCTCAATCCCAGGACCCTGAGATCATTACCTGCATGGAAGGCAGAGGCTTAACCCACTGAGCCACCCAGGAGCCCCAGTATCTTGTCTTCTAATGAGACTTTGGGCAGACTCTCGGAGGAAGACTGGTCATCAGAAAGACCAAGCCATGATTAGAACCTTGGAATTCTCTACCCTGCTCTTCACACTCCAGAGTAGGGAGAGAGGTTGGACATGGAATTAGTGAACAATCATGGCTACATGATGAAATCTCCATAAAAATCCCAAAAGTACAGGGTTTGGAGACCTTCTGAGTTGGTGAACACATGGAGATGGTAGGAGAATGGTGGGCTTGGAGAGAGCAGAGAAGTTCTGTGCCCTTTCCCACACACCTTGCCCTACTCATCTCTTTCACCCAGATGTTCATCTGTATTCTTTACCATATCCTTTTATAATAAACCAGTAGACAGTAAGTAGGCCATTTCCTTGTGTTCTGTGAGCTGCTCTAGCAAATTAATCCAACCAAAAGGAGGAATCATGGGAATTTCCAATTTAAACCAATTGGTCAGAAACACAGGTCTGGACAGCTTAATTGGAGTTGGAGTGGAGAGCAGTCTTGTGGAACTGAGCTCTTAACTCCTAGGATCCGATGCTATAACTAGGTAGAGCGTGGAAAAATTGAGTTAAGTTGTAGGACACCCAGCTGGTGTTGCAGAATTATTTGGTGTGGGGGAGAAAACACACACACCAGGTGTCAGAAGGGTTGTGAATCTGATAAGAGTGTGAGAGTAAAGAAGAGACACACAGGAATAAGAGTGGGTTTTTCCTACTCAACTGTACACAATAATGATCACTAATACTCATTAAATATTTAGTAATCATCAACCAGGCACTATTCTCAGTGGCATATACATTTATATATAAACTCCTATTCATGTTTTATGAACACATGTTCGTATTTATGAGGACCAAATGAGTATACATTTACATGATTATCAGTGTGGAATTCATAAAATGAGGAAACTGGGATACAAGAGGTTAAACAACTTGCCCAAGATCATTCAGCTAGAAAGGAAAAGAGGTGGGATCTGAACCCTGGAATTCTGGCTCCAAAACCCAAGTTCTTAATCTTCAAATCATGACTCTGTACAACAGTGGAAAGCTGAGATCACTCGCTGATTCACTGTGAGTAAGACTCATTTATATTAAGAAAACTGTTGCTGGGGACGCAGTTTCTGTCCTCAAGCCATATGCAGTTTAATGAGACACACAAAGTTGTAAACAGATTATAATACAGTGTGCTAGGAGCTGCAATACAGGCCCCTTCATGGTGCTTCTGGGAGTTTAGAGAAGCGACAGAGACAGGCAGGGGCAAGTAAGGGCAGCTTGTGGGCAGGAGGTATAGAGAGGACCCCTTCTCTTCAAATAATAGAGATTTTACTGATCCAGCCCCCCCTTCTTAAGTGGTCTCTGGTTGGTTTTGGTTTTAAATATAAAAGCAAAAGCTGCTTATGTTACATAAAGAAGCTAAGTTGTAAAATATATTTTACAAATTTGAGGCAACTTATTTATTGTTTTGGTGCTGAGACTAAATTTACATTATTTGTTAACTTTTTCTTATCATTCTGCAAGGTAAAAGCAATATGAGAATCTCACAGGAGAACAGCTTCCTGTGATTTTGTAATTCTAGAAGGGGTGACCTAGTCACAGAATCACACTTAACATTTTTATGATGAAAAGTAGAATCAGCTAAATCTTATAGAATGTAACCAACCTTTCATACTTTTAATAGTTGTCTCCTTTGTTTGAACAGGAACTGCCTCTTTCTTTTGTTTCTCGGTGTTTCTCTGGATGAAAGACTCCTCTAGTGCCCATAAAACCAAATCACATAAGGAAAGGATCGTGGTCCCATCTTTGGTATATACTTTGGAGGCTGCCCTGGTGAGACCAAGTTGCTTTGTGCATTCTGTAAGAAGCTAAATAACACAGATTGTAAGTAACTGATGAGACAAAAGAGTGATAGGGCTGAGGAATAGTCATGAAGAGCTTATTTTAGAAATTTGAGAAAATCCATTATTTTGCAAAAGTAGAAAGCTAAATAACGACAGACTTGATCTTTGATTAGAGACAATTTTTGGTATCAGACTGTCCTACTTAATTTCACAAAATTAGTCCACTCAAATTGTGAAGGTTAGCTCAAAAATTTAGCACAGCTGATGATGTATGTTAATACATTTTGTCATCTGAGTGTTTACTCCCTAAGAAGTGTTCCACTTAGAGATCCACTTTCAACTTTGTTGCTTTATAAAACTGTAGCACTTCATATGGATGAACCGGTTTGAAATAAATGAGTAGCTGACTTTCAAACCCAAACTAACACATATTCTTACTTTCATTTTGCAGATAGGAAAACAGGCTGAGAGGGTGACATTTTTGTCCAAGATTCCACAAGCCAGCTGTGGCGCTCAGGGTGAATCTTGGAGTTGCTAACTTTTGTGATTTGTTTAGATCACTGAACAGTATCTTAATAAAAAGGCTACTTGTATTCAGAAGGCGAATAGAACGAGTAGGTGTACATGTGTGTGTTTTCAAGGAAGTCTCCAGGGTATGTCCATATCACATTTAATTTTGCTTATAAAATATGCTGTTAAAGACATTGGTCAGAATGTATAGACAAGATAATCACCAAACAAAAGAAGGACAAAGCTGGGTTTGGACCTTTTGAGCTCTATGACAGAAACCACATGCTCCTTCCTAATACAACTCTTGCTTCTCTGATTTGAGAATGAAATGAAACAACCTGTCAACAAATAAGTGCTCAGATTTTACAAATGATAAATGAAGCAGCAGCTCTTAGAATATTCAGATGACATACAGCTTGAAGCTGAAATGGGAAGGAAGGTGAAATAAAGTGGGGGCATTCTCTCTATCACACAAGTGAAGAAATTCTGGTAGACCCCCCCCCCCACTGCTTTTATGTATCTTTGCTCTGGAGCCAATCTAAAAATCATATTCTGGTTTCCCATCTTTCTAAGTCTGTATCCAAAGAAATATAATAAAAAAGAATATCTTTAAGAAAACAGAGATCTTGAAAAAAAAAAAAAGAAAGAAAAGAAAACAGAGATCTTGATCTCATTAGCCTAAATTGGTGAAACTGTCCAGGGACATTCATCATTCAACCCCACTGTTTTTTTTCTTGTCAGAAGAATCACTATTATCTTTACCTTGGAAGATGCAAGAAATGTTTAAGTGAAAGTCACTTACTGTGGGGAATGTTCCAGCCACAATTAACTTCCCATTCCGATATCCATCTCCGTTTTTGTATGCAATTATTTTCACTGCCTTCTGGTGCATAGCTTCCGTGCCACTACGAGGTACAACTGGCGTGCAGGTCTTCATCCGTAAAGATAACAGGCGTTCTTCATAATAACTTAGCGTTTTCTCAGCCTCATAGGAAGATAAATCAGCCTGATCAAAAACAAAAACGAAAAAACACAAAGGTCTACTCAAGCTTTTTCTTTCTTTTATTTTTTTTAAGATTTTATTTATTTATTTGACAGACAGAGATCACAAGTAGGCAGAGAGGCAGGCAGAGTGAGAGGAAGGGAAGCAGGCTCCCTGCTGAGCAGTGAGGACCCTGAGATCATGACCTGAGCTGAAGGCAGAGGCTTTAACCCACTGAGCCACCCAGGCGCCCCTACTCAAGCTTTTTCTTTTAGTTTTTGTTATTTTGGTATGTTTCAGTCTTTTAATTTAATAAATATTTGCATGTACATAGGTGTGGTATCTAAATTTTGAGACTTTCATTCTGCATGCTGCAGGTATTGGATACTGCAGAGGGAAAAATATTGGGTCAGAACTCATTTCTCTTCCCAGCCCTGTCACTGAGTCTCTAGGTGACTTTAGGCCTCTGGCTTGTGTTTCTGGCCTTCTCCTGTTTTCTACTCTGCCTTCTACTGTGACAGGAGTTTCGGGAAAAGGATGCTGGGGCCAGAGAAAGCCTGGCCTTGAAGTAATGGGATGCTGGCACTACAGATAATCTCTTCCTCTTTACCCCAAGGATGATGCCACCCTGTGGTGGCAGATACTGATGAGTGGGGAGGGGAATGAGTGCAGTCCTAATCTACATGGTAATGAGGATGGTGGGCACCACACTTTGCCTTTCCCTTTCCACCCCTACTCAGGCTGCTGCTTTGAAGGAAAAACTCTGAGATGTTTTAACACTGGGGATTCTTTCCCAGCAGCTCACCAGCACCCCCTTAACTGCACCATCACTAAAGCCGAGACAACTGCCTTCAGACTTCCCCAGAGGACTGACTTCTTTTCACCTTCAGAGTTACTGGTGCACTTAAAATTTATTGCAACTGTTCCTGTCCCCTCCAGACCCTTCCCACGCTGCACTGTGTATCCAGTTTAGGGGATCGAGGAGAAAGATCTGGAAATGGAGACAGCAAGCCCTGGAGAGCACAAGTTGGAAGGTTCCTCTTTAGGAACTGCTCCTTTTTATATAAGTGTGTAAGTCCCCTTAGCACATCCTACTCTAAACTTGAAGAAGAGGACTTTTCAAATGGTGTCATTTTAAATTAAGATTGCGGGAAAGTGGCAAGGATTTTTTTTTTCTCCATGAGCTATAAATAGTACTAGACATGGATGCATGAATTTAGGCACCCAACCTGAACAGCCATTAACAACACGTCAAATTCCTCCTGAAATGTTCCATGTTAGTAAAAAGAAGTTTGCCCTGTGAGTATAGGCAAGGAAGCTGCTCCACTATGTAAAGATTTGCAGCTACTTCCTCATCTAAAAGCAACACAGAGAGCAGTGGAAGGTGTTAGTAGATGATTAAAGCCGAAGAAGTGCCCAATTAACTTCAAAGACTGTATCGAACTATTAATAGACAAGGTATTTTAAATTATAATGGACAAGAGGAAATCAATGCAGGTGGAATGGTAAAGGGGCATCAGAGGAAGATGAATTGGATGAGTGCAGATGAACTTGAGTGCAAGGCAGATAATGAATGCATCAAAGTTTCCAAAGTGATACCACACACGTATTAGCAAAGCTCAGGTCATTACATACCTCTGCCACACTGATGACCTTGAAAGGCCCTCGTGAGAACTGCTTCTGGGTCTTGGAGCCTGAGGCACAGAGGAATGGCAGTCCTGGAAGCAACTGTTTGAGCCCCTTCTCTGCTCTCATGGATCCTCCACATGCTAAGCAGAGCATTGTTTTTTTCTTTCCAGTCGGTGAGAGATAATAGTATCCCTAAAAAAAGGAACAAAGATGGTTTAATGTAGGCACATCTAAATGATGAGAGCATTTTTGAGGAGTATTTACGATACACATAGAACACTTTATTAATCCCCAAATGCTAAGTTTGAGACCTCAACATGAATGCATCATTTTGCTCCCTACTAATTATATTTTTTAAAAACATACTTCCAAATTTGGTTGACTGAAAAAGGCTAGGGGCAATGACAGTTCAACAGTAATTAGTATAACTTATGTCAAGGATCGGAGTTTCCTGGAGGAATGGTCAGTTCCAGATTGGGGGCAAGAAATGTATAAGAAGAGCAAGTGATGTCTTGTGGTGCCTGGAAAGAAAACAAGTCATCCAAGAGTAAGGAATCATTTTAAAAAGACAAAAGAACCAATAACATGAAGGAGCCTCCACTGGCCCAAAGTGGGACAATTTAGGGACAGCAAAAAGAATGATAACTAAAACACTTTGGATGTACTTAAAAATATAAAATCCCATGAGCTCATAATGATTCTAAAAATACTTTTAAGTAAACTGGCACCAATTTATAACTTGGAAAACTGGTCATTAGAAAGTGTGGCCAATTATTTTGCAGAGATGGCCACAAGAAAACTGCTCCATCCTGGTTTGCATGTCCTTCTGAAATGTGACTTTGCTGCTCCTCCAATCAAGAAATATTTCTCCTTTTGTCCTTTCTTTGAATCTGAGAAAGACCATGGGACTTGTTTTGGCCATAGTAGCATTAGTAAATGTGAGGCAAGCAGATGCATAAGACTCGCTTGCACACTGGAGGTTGTTCTTTTGGCTGCGATGGGAACCCTGAGACCACAATGTGAACAAACTTGAGCTAGCTTACTTAAGAAGCCTTGAGAAAAACCTAGGTCCCCAGCTAACAGCCACAATCTCCAGACATGTAAGGGAGACCATCTTTAACCATCCAGTCCCCACAACCACCAAACTACTGACATACCACCAAATGACCACAAATTAGGGTCATGTTACTCACCCTGGGCAAGACCAGCAGAGCGGCCCCACTGAGTCCAGCTCAAACTTTTGGCCCACAGAATAAAAAAAGTGGTTCTTGGTTGAAGCCACTAAGTTTTCAGGTGGTTTTTGGTACCACAATAGATAAGTGAATGGATAGAAAGAATTAACATTCATCTTACCATCTCTTAAAAACCATATTTTTGGGTAGTCAAATACCTAGTTGAAGAGGATGAAACTCGTTGAAGTTCTTCCTTACATTAAGCTAATAAATGTTGGGGGGAAATGATAGACTTAGACAAAATTGACTCTATTGAAACTCCTAATGAAATAATTGATTCAGGCAAAGATCAAGAAAGAGTGACACTAGATGAAAGGTCATTGGGAGATTTGTTAAATGTGAGGTTAGGTTCTACTCATGCCCACTGATACCCATTATCACTAAGAATGGAAAATCCTGACGTTGTATTCTTGCATAAGTGATCAATACGAAATAACCATGAACCCATGAAGATTCTTGTCAAAAATTGCTGATCATAAATCTAATTACTACTCTAGTATTAAATTCCTTTTACAGAAATTATGGGGGCTAGACAAATAAATTTTAAAATGCCATAAGAGGGGCACCTGGGTGGCTCAGTGGGTTAAAGCCTCTGCTATCGGCTCCAGTCATGGTCCCAGGGTCCTGGGATTGAGCCCCGCATAGGGCTCTCTGCTCAGCAGGGAGCCTGCTTCCTCCTCTCTCTCTGCCTGCCTCTCTGCCTATTTGTGATCTCTGTCAAATAAATAAATAAAATCTTTTAAAAAATAAAAATAAAAAGAACAGGATACTTGATTGATGGTCAAAGGATTATTGTTAATTTCGTTAGGTGTCATAATGGTATAATGATTTTGTAAGAAAATGTTCAAATTTTTTAGAGGTATATTCTTTTAAGTTTGAGGTGGAATGGTATCATGTCTGGGGTTTGTAAAGATTGCAAAACCTTGATAATAGTTTAATTTGGATGAAAAATATATTAGGATTCATTATACTATTTTATTTTTCATTATACTATTTCTATTTTTAGTATATTTTGGTATAATATATTCTAGTATACTATTCTATACTATACTATTCTTGTCTATGCATGAAAATTTCCACAATGAAATTTAAACTTTAAATAAACTCTGTAATTTGCTTTGGTCCTCACAAAGCTAAAACTTAAATACAGCCAGAGTTATTATCATTCGTAATCAATTTACAGATGAGAAAACAAAAGCTCCAAGAGGGAAGTTTTCATTTAAGGATACTCCAGTAGTACATGGCAGAACTGAAATATAAAACTGACTTTTGATTCCAAGTTCTTGGCTTTTTTACCTTTCTCATATTGCTTCAAGTACTCCCTATAAGTATGTAGAGCTACCTCAATTCAAAGCCAACATTTATATGACACTTTTGAAGATGTAATTCTTAAATTTCACTACAGATTTCTCTATATGCACATATAATTTCCATCTTTCTACACATTACTGAAAGGCAGAAAATTAAAATATCTCCATCTAGATGGAACTGAAGGAATATTATGGGCAGAATCATTTCTGTAGAAAAGCATGTACTTCATGATGAATTGCATGCCAATAATTTTCCTTATTATACTAAAGAAGCCTATTGAAAAGTATCCAGAAAATGTATTTTTCATTCATTAAAACATCAGTCCCCATGACCATGGTGCTACAGGCTTGATGATAGCTGAATTGCTTTATTTTGGCAACCGTGCATACACACAATGTAAACTAAGAGTTTTGATTAATACATTCACATTTAATATTGTTTTGAAACTGCTGATGGAAATAAAAAGGCAATACATTTGGGGGGCTCCCGGGTTAACTATGCCTCTAGAATGCAAACAGAGTTTAAAAGTTCAGTAAGTCAGCCCTTGGTATTCTATCTAGAATTCTATCTAGAATACCAGGCAATTGATTTGACTAATTCTTTTCTCTATAAAATTTTCCTTGATTTATTGAATTGAATTTATCTGTTCATTTGGCTTTATGGATATATAGTCTATTACATGGGGTCAGTCTGATCAATAATGACCATTACTATTGTATAGTAGCTAAGGTGATTGTGAATAAATTATTGTGTCCTCATCGCATTTATTATTTGAATGAGATACCATGTATGAAAATCACTAAGACTGATCAGTATGTAACATACAGTAGTATCTAGCATATAATATTTACTTCATATTAGTTTTCTTTTTCTAAGCTCTCCCTTAGGATGTGGTCTAGAAAAGGAGTTCTTACCTTACAACCAAAATGAATTTCAAGGGGAGTCTATAAACTCCCTAAAACTTATACTAAAGGTGTTTGTGTATACACGTGCATTTTGGTGGGAAAAGAAGAAGTCTGTATCTCTAAAAAAGTTAAGGACTAACCACTGGCCTAGAGCCTTTGTACAACGAGTAATTTCCTCCAGGTCCAGGAGAGGTTTTTAATCTATGTATCCTAGAATTGATATATTATTGTACTCTTCAGATTAATCATATTAACTTCTATCAGATAGGCTATCATTTAACTATAGAGAAAGTAAAATTATAATCTTTTAGAACAAGTAATTGTTAGAAACTGAGAAGTTGTATTTTGGTTAGCATAAGAAGAACATCTTGATTATATGGTTAAAGAAAGGCACTAGTTTTAAAATCATTGGGACCTAAACTCTAGGCCTCCTTTCTTTCCATTTTTATTATAAAATATTTCAATCATACAAAAATAGTACAGTATAGTGATTCCCCCATGAACCCACATTCTATAATTACTATCTGAAAGTTAACAAAAGTTAACAAAAATTATCTAGATTTTGTCTAGATTTACTCAAATGCAACCAAGTTTTAAAGGCCTATAGGGGAAAAAACCCAAAATTCACAAGATGGCTACTAATAAAATTAACTAATAATTGGATTGTTTTGGTCCAGGAAGAAATTGAGGAGTTTGTTGTTGTTATTGTTTTTTAATTAAAAATTTTTTAAAATTCTTTACTTCAGCTCAATTTAGTTAACATTTACTGTATTATTAGTTTCAGGGGTAGAATTTAGTGATTCATCAGTTGCGTATAACGTCCAGTGTTCATTACATCAACTGCCCTCCTTAATGCCCAGCACCCAATCATCCCTTCACCTCATTCATCTCCCCTTCAGCAACCCTCAGTTTGTTTCCTTGAGTTCAGCATCTTACGGTTTGCCTCCCTATTTTCATCTTATATTTCCCCCCTTCCCTTCCCCTATGTTCATCTGTTTTGATTCTTAAATTCCTCATATAAGTGAAATCTTATGGTATTTGTCTTTCCCTGACTGACTTATTTCACTTACCATAATACCCTCTATTTCCATCCATGTCATTGCAAATGGTAAGATTTTATTATTTTTGATGGCTGAGTAATATTCCATTGTGTGTATGTAGGGGTGTGTGTGTGTATATACACACACAAATATACATATCTCACATGTTTTTATCCATTCATTTGTCGATGGACATCTGGGCTCTTTCCATATTTTGACTACTGTGGGCATCACTGCTATAAACATTGGGGTGCACGTGCCCCTTCAAATCACTATGTTTGTATCCTCTGGATAAATACCTAGTAGTGTAATTATTGGGTCATAGGGTAGTTCTATTTCTAACTTTTTTGAGGAATCTCTATACTGTTTTCCAAAGTGACTGCACCAGTTTGCATTCCCATCAACAGTGTAAGAGGGTTCCCCTTTTCTCCATTCTCATTAACATCTGTTTTTTCCTGAGTTGTTAATTGAGTAGTTTCCAGGTGATGAAATAAGAGTATTGTATTTGGTGCTAAAGACCAGAAATTATTGATGAAGCCACTGAAAGTGGCAACTGTGTTCAAGTTTTAAAAAACCGACCTTAGAAGGCCATTTCAGTCTCTGATTAAAAAACTCATTTTTGGGGCGCCTGGGTGGCTCAGTGGGTTAAAGCCTCTGCCTTCGGCTCAGGTCATGATCCCAGGGTCCTGGAATCGAGCCCCACATCGGGCTCTCTGCTCGTCGGGGAGACTGCTTCCTCCTCTCTCTCTCTGCCTGCCTCTCCACTTACTTGTGATCTCTGTCAAATAAATAAATAAATAAATAAATAAATAAATAAATAAATAAAAAATCTTTAAAAAAAAAAACAACTCATTTTGCAAAAAGAGCCAGTTTATACTGCCTTGGAGTCAGGCTGATGTATCTTCTAAGCTGTGCTCTTATTAGTAAGAAAAATGACAGCAAATGGCCTTCAAGAATTATCTTGAAGAAACTAAGTTGCATGTACGATTTTAGGATGAGTTCAGAGTAAACCTAGTGTGCCAACTATCTGATGTGTGGCACTGTAACCAACATAGTGATGCTCTGCCCATTCTGGTTAAGAAAAAGCATACAAAATAGTTTTTTAAATATTTCTAACAAAACTGTCAAGTAGAAGAATCCGGTACTTAAACTATTAACCTTTACTTAAGAAGAACACCAAAATGTCCACTGAGACCTCTGTTCCAGTATTACCCCACACATTTCATGCCACCACCCTCTAAAACTCAGCCTGCATTCTACCATCTATCTCTGTAATTACTGCCTTCTTTTCTTTCCCACCAGCTGTACAGTTCCTCCTTTCCTGTGTCTTTCAATAAAAACATGAGTTGTATAATCACCAGAAAATTTCAATCATATATCAAAGTAGGATACAACACCCTCTACCCTTCACCCAGCTTCAACAATTATCAACAATTACCAGTCTTGTTTGATCTGCTTCCCCAACCCACTTCTAATTCCTACGCTAGATTACTTTGAAGTAACTCCCAGGCATCATATCATTTTATTCTTAAATATTTAGGTATGTACCTCTAAAAGATAAAAATTCTTTTATTGTAACTGTAATATCACCCCTGAAATTAACCATAATACTACCTTAATATAGTAAAATACTTAGTCAGTATTCAAATTTCTACAATCATCTCTCTCTCCTCTTATAATTTGTTTGAAACAGAATCAAAATCAGTTCAATACATTATAATTGGTTTCTATACTTCTTAAATTTCTTTTATTAATATCCATGTTCTTCTATAAGTCTTTCTCTCTTTTTTCCTTTATTGTAATTTATTTTATGTATTCAGTTAGGATTTTGATTACTACATGGTTTTTGTGTCATTAACCATGTTCCTCTACCTCCTATATTTCCAGTAAATTATTAGTTAAAATGAAAAACTTGATTAAATTCCAGTTACACTTTTGGGGGGAGGAACACTTCATCAGTGGTACTATGTACTTCCATCAAAAGGCATATATTATCTGTTGTGTGTCTGTTTGCAATGGGAGTAGACACTGATAATCATTGTCTAGATCAATTAATTTATTAAAGTTTACAACATAGTGGCTCCAAATTTTTTCATACCTTATTCAATTACTAGCTGGGATATTCCTATGAAATGAAACTTCTCATCTACTATTTTGTTATCCTAAGATACAGATCATAAAGTAAGGAAAAAAAATAAATGTCTGGTTCTTCATTTCCTAGCTTTCAAAGTAACTAATTGGCTCCTTAGCATCATCTAATGGTGATCAATGAATTATTGTTGTTCTTGTTTAATATCAATATGAAATATGGATTTAAACATATTTGAGGTATATCAACCTACCACATTCAGTAGTCTTACTGATGCTTAAATTGTTCTGTCTTTGAACTGGGACTCTTTTCAAGCTGACTTGATTCCTTTTAAGATGATCTTAGTCTTTGACAGCATATTTGCTAACTGGTAGGAGTTCATAGACAAAGGCAAAAAGGGTTGGGGGAGAGGATAGCGTAGTCAAAACCAAAGACATGCAAAATGGTATGGTAAATTTGGACAAATACAAATTATTTAGTAGAGCCAGGGAATTTGAGGTGAAGGAGAAGAGGCAGCTATTTAGGGAAGTCTGAGAAGCAAAGGGGATAGAGAATCTTGTAGTATATACATTATGAGATTTCTACAGGCCAGTAGTAATCAACAATAGCAAGGTAGTGTGACATATAGACCCACAAATACCTCAGGTATTTGTAAAGTATGAAACAATTCCTTACGAATAAGACTACAGGTCCACATTTGAAAAATTATTTCCTCTAAAAATCAGAATATAGGTATTCAAATTTAGACCCATGTGTGGTATAATGTAATATAGTTAAAGTCACTTACAATCATGTGCACCTTAATATGCTTTTTGGAGTCGAGTGACATCTAGTATGGCAGGCACACCTGTGGGAGTGTAGCATATGTGTTATACTCATTCGTGAGTGTTCTGATGAACTGATGATGGACCAAAGGTGGTGCTGATGATAGGAAGCCATTGAAACAATATAAGCAGAGGGTAATACCAACATTCCTTCATTGTTTCCTAGCCAAAATCACAGAGTGTAAGCGATTTTATTCACAAATCAGTGTTGAATTTGTGTGAATATAAGGTTTTCTAGAAAAAAAGAAGTTCTACCTTTTTAAAATTACTCCATTTTCTCCTATTTTTCTTTTATCCTTAGTAGAAAAGAACCACTTACTGGTTGATCAATGTTTTCCTCTTTAATCACAGAGGATGTACAAATACCAGCATAATTTGCTGCTGTGATCTCCTTATCCAGTGCAGTGCTATGAAAGGCCACAAAAGCTTTGCTATCTTCCACACAATCCCACTTTTGATTGGACGCCCCATTGTTATATGGTTTGTATTTCTGAAAAAAGGATAAAATATGGAGTCAAACAGACAGGAGAGTTTATGACTTGATTGTAGCTATCATAGTTTCATTGCATAAGTTCAGAAAGTATAGATAATTACTCATAAGTCTATGCAGTAATAACCATTATCTATATTTGATGATTATAGGTGCCATGTTTTTTATATTTCTAAATATGCATCCTTTGATTTACAAAAATGAAATCACAAAATGCAAATAATTTGGTAAATGCATTAGTTTTTTTAAATAAGAATATTCCATGAAACTTTTCCTAACATTTTTAAAGGATATATCCTATTTGATCTTAGTGATGTTTTATTTTACCAATCACCAATAAACATGTAGATCGTTTCTCAAATTTTCCTTATTATAAGCAAAAAAGTGATGAATAATCATATAAATAAATTTTCATGTAATCCATGAAAAATTCTTTAGAACAAACTCCTCAAGTACAATTGTTGATAAAGTAACATGATCATTTTTAAATATTATGAGATATCATATTAAGCTTTATCATATCAAAATGATTTCTAGGGAGGTTATTCTAGTTTACACTTATACCAACAGTATATGATACAACCTGTTTTCCTCACATTCTTGCCCAAACAAATTTAATAAATTAAAATAGTGTCTTGTTGCTATTTTAATTTATGTTTCCCTGATTATTGAGATGATTTTTTAAAAATATGAGTAGAAACAGTTTTACATGTAACAGAAACAGCACATTTATTCTATTATAAAACTTGGCTCAAGCATAAGAAAAGAGTAGTTTCAATTTTAGAGAATTTAAACTAGTAGATTAGTTCCAACTAAACATATTATGACACCTAAAGGAACTTTATAATGAATAGCACTCACTTTACCAAGGAGAGATTGATAGTAAAGAGGAAAATAAATGGGTCTTAAGAATTGATTTAATAGGTCAGACAATAGAGGATCCCTCAGAGGTATGGAAAACAAAGACTATATTTCAAGGAACAGAGAGTGGGGGGTCTAGTAACATTAACTTAACATGACTCATTTTTATTATTTTACATGAACTTTAATATTTTCTCACAAACTGATTGCTCCAAGAAATAAAAATGGAACATCAGCAAAGAAAAATATCTTGAAAGGAAATACAAATTACCTTGAGATCAAACTCATTTCTTAAAAATGGGAACCTTAGGGGGAAATGTCAATATCTATAATTTTTTGAAGCTGATTAAGGTACAAAATTTGCATCTGCATGAGGTTTTAATCTCACTGTGGCCCATGCCAAAGAGGCACCTGACAGGGAAGAATGTGATGTTATATATATGATGTCTCTTAGAATAAATTTTTTGTCCATACTTATCAGCAGGGTAGAAGATTTAATTAAGCTTTGATATTTGTCCAGATTGCTATATCCCAATTATGGATTCAGGACCTGTGAAACAAGCTGCCTCGTTGCTATTAAAAACATGGAATAAAACAAATGTACTTTGGGGATAATATATTCTGTTCAACAAAAAGATGGTACATACTATGGAGGATACAGAAAATAAATTCAAAACAGGGGTGCTCCTAAGCTTTCTTTCCTCCTAACAAGGAAAAACATATATCTATTTAGGAGTGTCTTTGGTTACAAGTAAGGATGACAGATAAACAAGAAAGATCCATAGATCTTTACCCAAAACTCAAATGAACCCAGATTTCTCTGGAGTCTCCAAAAGCTGTTTGGCTGCTACAAGCATTTGCTAAAGTATGTAACGTGTATTTCAAATGAGTATCTTAGTAGAATGAACATTGATGAGTTCACATCCTTCAGGAAGACCTCTCTGATCATGCTCTTTCCCTCCAGTTGCCATGTAAGAGGGGGCTTGTGCATGTCCCAATCACTGAGTTTAAAACACGTGCCTCTAAGAGCTATTCACTTGACCGTAGCCGCCACTGAGACCATATGAATGCTACTGGGATAATTTTTCATGCTTGCCCTTGGATTTGATTTAAGGAACTAGCATAACTCCTGACATGCAGCAAGCCCACAATCACCATCTGTTGGATTAAACTAAATTAAGAGCTACATGAACATGTTGAATTTGAAATCTAGGCAGACTATTGTAAATATTTTAACAATGGCATTCAAAATAGGTTTCTATGACAGCCATTATCTTTCTCCACAACAAAGAAGCACAGAGCTTTACTTAAGTTTAAATAAAGGGCGATGATTACTACTCAGCCTATATATATATCTTACCTGAATAATAACTGGATAGCCACAGACATCATTTCTTGTTTTGGTCATAGACACTGCCAGCACAAGGTCTGGGTTACTCACCAGGTGAAAGGTCCTTTGGGAAAACAGGATTAGGCTTGTTATCAAATAGCATAACCCGATCAGAGCTCCCTCTGTGCCACTTACCAGAGTGCTGCCTCTTAACTCCATGCATGCTTTGTGAAAATGGATATGAATCCTTTAAGCATTTCTCTCTCACAGAAGCACAATATTAAGCTTTCTCAGTAGATAGTGCTAGAGGAACACCGCAGGAGGAAGGGGCTCCCTTGCTCTTCCTGTCTGCTGCATGGAGTCAGCAGTTGGGAATGAGGACATCCAGGGATGCTCTGTCCTAACCAGGTGCCGGGGATGTGTGTTCCCTAGGAAGCCTCACAGCCCTGGCCTGGTATTCATTTGCTCATGGCCCTCCTGATATGGACATGACATGCTCTAAACCTTCTGCCTCTCCAGCACCCCGCTCCTTTTCCAAACTTGCGTGCACCCAAACCAGTTGCACCCCTGCATGTGTTCCAAAGGGCTACTTTCTGCTTGCAGAGCAATCACAGACCAGGTCTGGTCAGGCAAACCAACAGATTTTTGCCATCCAGTTAGCTGTATCTGTACCTTTTCTAATGAGTTCTGAACTCCGGCCTTGGGAAAGGGCCTGATTTCAAGTTTGTCCTCAACTGCCTCAGCCCCAGAGGACCATACACGGGATTTTTTTTTTTTAATATCTAATAGTTACTCTTTTATTATTGTTTAATAGTTCTTTACATTACACACCTTCTTGAAATCACTGTGTGGTTTTTGTCTCCAAATTGAACCCAGACTGATATACCTTCCTTACCTCCTGCTATTTAATCGTGTGGCAGAACGATGAAGAACATGGATTCTGGAGCCAGAGGGCTCAAGTCTGAATCCTGAATCTACTTCTTAGTAGCTATATGGCTTTGGTTAACAATCCCACACCTCTGTTTCCTCATCTGTAAAATAGGATAATGGCGCCTGCCTCAAAAGAGTCTTGTGGGAATGAAATGAATTAATCAACAGAAAATACATAGAATATTGCCTGGCACTCGTCACTTAGAATGTATTATTAATGGTTGTGATTTTTTTAATAGATTTTCCTCCAATTCTCTTTTTCTAAAGGAGTATTCCCTAAAAGTCCAAGATATATGTTGGATATTGTTAAGTTGTCTTGTATAGGAGATCACATGAAGCCTTTTTGACCAAAAGAAAGAAAGAAAATTGAGCTAAAAATCCTCAAATTCTTTTCCTTGCATCACTTAAAAGCAAAATAAGCCAAACATTCAAGGAACCTGTCTGTATAGAAAAAGCCAATTCTTTATGTCTGTCAACATAGTTACATTACACACACACCAGCAGTGGCATTCCTGCTGTGGAAAATATAACTCGTCCTATAAAATTTAATGATGTGGGAGTGAAGGGGAGACGAGAAGGTGAGAAAGGGTCTGTTATAAGAGTAATATATTTCTCCTTTCAAGAGAAAAAAATTCCAGATATCTAATCTAAACTTCTTTAAATAAATATAAATATATACATATATTTATGTATATGTATAAATATATATTCTTTAAATAAATATAAAACAACATAACCTCACTGTAAAGAATTTATGAAGAACTGGAAAATAGAGTGAAAACTGTAACAGACTTTTAGACATTACTCATATTACTACAAGATAATCCCTATTAATCTTGCAATGTATTTCTTCCTTCTACTGTTAATTAATGATGTATTATTTTAAATTAAAAAATGGGTATTGGATCTCATCAAATACCTTTTTAGCATTTTTCAAAACTGGGCACTGCATGAGAGCTGCTATTCTCTACTATTCACCTGTGTAACCCCGCCATTTGCATAATTTAGGTCTTGCATCTTTGCATCTTTATTGACACTCAATATTATTCATATGAATGAATGATTGTGCATCTCTTGCAATGACCTATTGAATGCCAACATCTGTTACCTGGCTATCTATGTTTCTGCTGCTTAGAACAGCCATAGCAACTTCTCCCATGCTTCAGTGCCATGCTGAGCTGTGATAATGTTGGTTTCCCTTTTCATTTTTGAATAGTACCATTCCTGGCCTTAGCAGCAATGCTTAAATTTTGCAGGAAGCTTGAGTTTATGGGCCTGTACATAAAACACACTATGTGCCAAAAGGCAGTGTAAGACCTTCTTCTGTGTCCCAGGGATATCTAGCACGATACCACAACCCCTTCCACAAACCCAGGGAATGAGTGCTTGCAAGTCACTCTCCCAGGCCTCAGTGTACCTAGCTTTGAAATCAAGTGATCAAGTGATTAAGGAAAATTTAAAGATCTCTTGTAGCTCCAAAGCCCATGATACTGTATTTTCCCCTGTATAATTCTGGGTCCCGTTGAGGGTATTTTCATCCCTGAGCATTGTCTTCATATTTCCCTTTAGAAGCCAAACGATTAATTCAGATTTTGCCAGAGTTGGACATGGGAGAAAGATGCCAGGTTATCTCAAAAGTTGACCTGGACCATTCTTCTGTGTGCCTGGAAACCAAGTGAGTGCATCTCTGGCAATTTCCAACTGGGTTCATGGAGGGCCTCCACTGTAATACAGTAAGCTAAAGCAGTGAGATGTGTTGCTAAATTCCAGAAATGTAGAGCCCAGTAGCACTAGCTCTGCAGGGGCAGGGATTTTCATGTGTTTGTTCTCAGCTGAAGCACCAGCTCCCAGAACACCGCCCTTAATCACCCTTTGCAGCAGAATGAATGAATTCTGGTCCCATATAGCAAATCATTCATGGGGACAAAAACTTGCTTCTTAGCTCCCTGTCATAATGTTAGCTTAGCTAGGATGAACAAGGCAAAGGAACACACTCACAGGTCTAGCTACAGGTTGGCTTTTCAACCTTCTTGAAAACAAGCCCAGTAAATGCTCCTTGCTGGTGCTTGGCTCATCTCAGACAATGAACAGTAAGACTCGCTCCCTTCCTGCCCATGCTGGGCTGCTGCTCTTGCCCGCTAAAGCTTACACAGTCTCTGGCAAAGCAGCAGTTCCTAAACCTTTCACATCACACACCTTTTGAGAAGCCAATGAAAATCACACCTCTTCCCCGGGGGAAAAAATGTATCACACAGATGTCAAGAGATTGAAGAGGCTCCTGGAGGCTCACCATACAAGACTAATGACCGAATTTGAAAGAAACCAATCTAAAAACCAAGGAGCTGTTTTCTTTCTGGTTAAAGATATGTTCGTATATGAAGAAAAACAGAGAGAAAAGTCTAAGAAGCCACCACGACTCAACAGCTGTCAACACTCTGCCATTCTCGTCTCATCAATTCCCCCAACTTTACATTTTTGCTTTTGCTAGAGTATTTTAAGGCAAGTCTGACCTACTTCTTCATTTTATCTGTAAATACTACAATATATATTCCAGTGATCAGAATTTTTCTTTATTTAAACATAGCCGTTGAACTATTAGGACACCCAACAAAATTAATAAGACTTCTTTTGTGTCATCTGGCACCCAGGTTTTTAAATGTCCTCTGATTGTCTTAGAAATAACTTTTGATACTGGTCGGCTTGAATCTGGATCCAAACAAGGGCCAGCCATTAGGTTAGATTGGATTGATATATTTGTTAAGGTAAGAATTCATTTTCACAGTGTAAGCAGAAGCCATATCAGTTGGTTATTTGATGGAAATAAGGAACGGTGGAAAAGCGTGCTTGTGGGGAGGGGCAGGAGATTGAGTTACTGAAAAATACTGCAACATTTTTAAAATGGGGACTCCTTAAGTTCTTACTTGATCCTTTCAGATCATAAAAATAGAATTAGTTGGCAGCCCAGTTTTCTCTTAATTTCCATAGCCAGTTAAAACTATGAACCCAGGGGCGCCTGGGCGACTCAGTGGGTTAAGCCTCTGCCTTTGGCTCAGGTGGTGATCCCAGGGTCCTGGGATTGAGCCCTGCATCGGGCTCTCTGCTCAGCAGGGAGCCTGCTTCCTCCTCTCTCTCTGCCTGCTTCTCTGCCTACTTGTGATCTCTGTCAGATGGATAAATAAAATCTTAAAAAAAAAAACAAAAAACTATGAACCCAGTAGGTCAGATTTCACATTCCTTATCTGAACTGACAGTGGATAATTTGTGTATAGACTACTGAGCATTTACATTTGATTTCACTCTCTTTTTCTTCTTTGAGTAGGATTTTAAAAAAGCATTGGCTACCTTCAATAGAAAATCCAAAGTCCTCACATATACCCCTGCCTGCTCTGTGGGTACCATACCAGATCTCTTGGGCTGCCATTCATATATTTGGTACATTGACACCCAGTATAATGGGTTTACCTGCTGCCTTTCTTGTGCATCCATCGTTGATGACTATCATCTGCTTTTTTCTCCACCAAAACTACCTCCATGCCTGAGCGCAGATCAGGACCTCGAACTCCCAAAACTAGCTGAGAAGCGGCACAGCTGATAATTTGCCCATCTCTGTATTCAAACTGCTGGTGGCAAAGCTTCTGCAATTTACTCTGCTTTGGAGAATGGCTGAGATAAAGAAAATCCCATTAGAGGCTGAAAAATGTCCTATGCACTCCGTGTGCTGGAGACTGCAAGCTCTGCTGCTGAGAGACCCTCTGCGAACCGAATGCACGGATCCTGGCGAGGCCTTACCCGTGGGACAGCAGCACGACTATCGCCTGGCAGGGCCAATCAGATGGAAAGAGCAGAATTCTGAGTTTATTCTGTAACAGGAATAAATGTCCATCCAAGAGAATATGAGAAACTTATCAGCATAGCAAAAAGAAATTGAGTTGAAGAGATAATTTAGTTAAAGAGGAAAAGGAATGGGAAAAGGAGAGGCCCAGGAAGAAATGGAAGAGGGAGAAACAGAGGTGTTCAAATCAGGGTTGTTTCTAGCCTCAAACTAGTCTCCCTGCAAATAGAATGCCATTCTCCAAATTTTTCAATCTCCCAAACAACTCATAGAATATCATAAAGGAGAATGATATGCTAATAAGTTAATTCAAAGGAATCTCTTGCTTAAGGAGCTTAAGGCAATAAGCAGACTTCTGAAATATATTAAACATGCATTGTCAATTAAGTTAATTTATAAATATCTATGAAGCCCCTTGTATGTGCACAGGGCAATGCTAACTGTTGAAATGCCAAAGCCATTTGATTTATACAAAATGCTATAATGGTAAGCAAATGTCTAAAGGTTATGAAATAATATAAAGTACTATAAGTTCCTGTTATTTCATTGGACATTGACCAGAAAAAAATAAAGTAAAAAGGAAGAAACTACATTTTACTAATTTCTTAAAGACATCAGGGCATCTTACCCTCTTCTTCTTAAGATCATTCACACATTTGTTTAACAAATACATAGGCTTTATGTTAAGTTATTAGGAGGCAAAGGTGGATAAGCTTACTGCTTAATATAAAAGACACACCAGTGAACAAGAAATTATATTACATGGCACAAAATAAACTAAAGGGAGAAGGGCCTTCCCACAGATACCTGCAAACACTTAGTAAAAAACCCAAGACACAAATGTGTATGTTAATATAAATGGCGGCTAACAGTAATGCAAACCCTCAGGAATCATTTCGCCCTAAAATGAGCAAAATCTAAGACCATGGCAGAAATCTCTAACAAGAATTCCTTGCAACTTTTTACCTGTGTTTCTTCTGTGGTTCCACATTTTCAAAGAGTTCTTCTTCCATTTTCTTTGGAAGACTGTCATCCTCATCAAAGTCATGAGGAGTTTCCTGCCAGGCATACCTGAGAAGTGTGTGACAAGCTTTCATTCGGAGATGGGCTCTTGCATGTGAATCTCTACAGAAGTAAACACAAGTCTAAGAATTCTGATTTTTACTCACAGAATTTTCTCTGAGGTATAGTCTGATCATATCCTGAAGGATGTTGATGGATCTGTAAATCACATTTCTATTATGGTGCCTAACATTGCAAATCCACTTCCCACTAATACATAATTTCGATCTTTTAATATAGGGCTACAAATAAAATTCCCCAATTACATAATAAACAGCACTCATGTTTACTTTATCTATTCAGGAAAAAATGGGGCCATGTATTATATTTCAAAAACTGCAAGATTGGGGCGTCTTGGTGGCTCAGTCGGTTAAGCATCAGACTCTTGATTTCACGTCAGGTCATGACCTCAGGATTGTGAGATCGAGCCCCACATCGTGCTCCACCCACACTTGAGGTGGAGCCCACTTAAGATTCTCCCACTCTCTTTGCCCCTCCCCTCCTCTAAAAAACCTTCAAGATTAAGACTGCTCGGTAGTTTAAGAAATTCATAACGAATGTGTAATGAGATTCCTTCTGCCTACTCCAGAAGTGGGTCATAATTCTGTCTGGATCAGGACAGCCTAGATTACTGCATTTCATAAAGTTTACTCATTAGACAATGTTAAGAAATCTTAATTAACTTAACTTTTCCCCTCAAATCTAGAGAGGCCCAAATAGCATCGGCGCAGACGTGCAAATTTTTGATAGAGAATAAGGTACTAAAACACTTAAATAGTCATAGCTTGAATAACTGAGTCATCAGCCTTCTGGCTTCTTATTACGATGAAGCCATGAACAGGAGCTTAGCCACCATACAGATCTATCACTATCATATTCTGGAGCAATGTTGAAGTACATTTGCTTCCAAGAGATCACAACACAATATGAAGACTGCTACACTCAAGGCAGGATAAATATACAGGCAAAGCAATGAGCATATTCTAGCAGTCTAACTATGCATATGTGTAAATAAAGCTGGAGGGGAGTGGGTAGGTGGTGATCTTCGAGGTGCTCCTGGTATTGATGTAACTGGAAGCAATATAAATTACCAAAATCTTTGGGGTCAGTTCCTGTGTTGGCACAGCAGACCATACACTTTTCAAATGTAACACAAGTATTATACGTGGATTTGAAATTGGAGGGTAACAGCTGCCTCATTCAAATTGCACAAGTGGCTGGCTGGAGTCAAAAATCTTCCCAGCAGTTAAAAAACAACAGTGCCATCTAGTGTTATAAATAAAAAACAGCTTTCCCACGAACTTTATTTCTTTGAGGGAAACAGAAAAGGAAAATGTCATTCTTAGTTACAACACATTCAGCAAGGTGTAAACAAGATTCTTCTCCAAGTCCAGATGTTTAATTTCTAACTTGGAATTTATCTGTATCCTTTTGGCTTCCAGGCAAATGAAGTACAGTCTAGCCACTTTAGAACAGCCCTTTTTAAATATAACTTGCTTTATAAATTCATTAGTTTTCCATTCACTCATGTACCTAATCATTCCATAGTTAGTCACTCATTCTTTTAAATGATGTTTCTTGAACATCTGCTATATGATAGGCACAGAGTTCTAAGTGATGAACAAAACGAGTAAGTTCTCAGGGTTCCTGGAGCTTACATCCTAGTGGTCAGAAGAGATATAACAGGCAAGTCAATGAATAAATAATATAAGTGCCATAAGGGGAACAAAACAAGATATTGTGATAGAAACTAGCCAGGGTGGGGTAGGGTTTGCTTAAACAATGGAGTCTGAGAAGGCTCCTCCGAGAGATAATGTTTGAGTTGAGACGTGGAAAATGGGAGGGAGCCACCCATGTGAGGTTCTAGAGAGAGAACATTCTAGGCAAAGAGAATAAATGGAAAGGTTCTGAAGCAAGAATATGCTTGGTTCATTTGAGGAACAGAAAGACACTCTTGTGCCAGGTATATAGTGAGTGAGAAAGGTAGTAAATGAAAAGGCTTAAGAAGTGGGCAGGGCCTCCCTGTAATCCCGTAAGGAAATAGCAAAGTTCTCCCTGAGCTTCAGCTTCATGCTAAAAAAGCCTTTTCTTTCACAAGGCAGCAAAGGTGAGTGCTTCCAGAGTTTCTTTTCTATTCTGCTTATTTTTATTACCAGAAATCTTGACATAGAATCCAACTATCAAAAAGGTTCCTTCTAGATCTATGTTTACCCTCTTGCTTTATGGATATCCCTCCTTAAATCATCCCACTTTTCAAATATGTAGAACTTCCAAACAAATAAATTTGAGAAATTCTGGGGAAATCTTAAAGTGACTCTGTAACATAAGATGATTTAGGATTGAGTCATCAGAAGTGGCTCAAAGAACTAGTGAAAGCTAGCCCAGAAAAGAGAGAAATCAGTAGCCTAATGATGATGAACTCTGCATATTTTAATTGTCTGTAGATGGAACTTCGAGGTGAACTGGAAGGAGGAGAAAAAGAAGAGAGAGACCAATCTGGAAACCACATCAGTGACCCAGGATGATGACTGTATTTTAACATGCATCTGGCTTGAACCTATATTAGTTTAATTGTTCCTGGCGTTGGTGTTAATGGAAACAAACCACGATGGATTCCTCAAATAATTGGCAATTCCAAAATTCTAGTCTTTTAAAAATAGTAGTATAATAATAAAATTACTGCAAGTAAATCATTGGGATGGTTGAACATTGAAGCTCCAGCTCGATCTTTTTGCCAGAAAACTAATTAAATCCTAGCTCTTCACCTGACATCCATATCACAAATGTGGCACGAGTTCCCTGCATGGGCTCTGTGCTGTTATTGAGCCAATGAGCTAAGTTCAGAGAGGAACCAGGTAGTTTCTCCGGCCATGCTGATTACTCACAGAATTTCACTGGGAGCATTTTCTGTTGTTAAAACATTTTCTTGCATTTGCTTTTCCTTTGGTCCTATCATTTGCTTCTCTTCTCCAAAAATTGCTACAGGTTTATGCACAGCAAGCTTGGCTCCAGACACAATGTCACTTTGGACTTCCAAAACAAGAGCTGAGCAGAAATGCACAGATTGCAAAGACATATCAGTTGTGATTGCAGAACACTAGGAATTGGAAAAAACATGTTAAAATAAGAATGCAGACAATTTTCAGCTATTTGGTCTAAGAGAACACTGATAGTTGCTCTTTAATAAACTGGATTTCACTTAATTTTTGTAGATTCTTTCTCCCCAAGATATTCGCAGTTAAAAGTATTAAAATTGGGGCTAGCATCTAAAATATACTAAGAACTCAAAAAATTCAATATCTAAAAACAATCTGATTAAAAAATGGGCAGAGGACCTGAACAGACGTTCTTCCAGAGATGACATACAGATGGCCAACCTATACATGAAAAGATGCTCAGTATCTCTAAGCATCAGGGAAATGCAAATCGAATCAAATCAAAATCACAGTGAGATATCACCTCACACCTGTCAGAATGTCTATTAACAAGAACAAACAACAAAAAAGATGCTGAGGAAAGAAAGCCCTAGTTCACATTGGTGATATACAATTGATGTGCCTACTACAGAAAATAATATGGAGGCTCCTCAAAAAATTAAAACTAGAACTACCATATGATCCAGCAATTCCACTTCTAGGTATTCAACCAAAAAAAAATTGAAAACACTAATTTGAAAAGACATAGGCATCCCTATGTCCATCACAGTGTTATTTATAATAGCCAAGACATGGAAACAATCTAAGTGTCCATCAACAAATGAATGAATAAAGAAGTGGTATATAGATAATGGAGTATTATACAGTCATAACAAATGAAATCTTGCCATTTGTGTCAACATGGCAGTACCTCGAGGGTATTTTGCAAAGTAAAATAAGTCAGACAGTGAAAGACACATACTTATTATTTCACATACATTTCACTTACATCTAAAAAACAAAACAAATAAAACAAAACAAAAGTGAAACAGATTCATAGATACAGAAAACAAACTGATAATTGTCAGAAGGACAGAGGGATGGATGAAATAGATGAAGGAGAGTAAGAGGTATAATCTTCCAGTTATAAAAATGATCAGACATGGGGATGCAATATATGGCATAGGGAATATAGTCAATAATATTAAAACAACTTTGTATGGTGACAAATGGTAACTAGATTTATGGCAGTGACCATTTCATAATGTATATAAATATCAAATCACTATGTTATATACCTGAAACAAATATAGCAACACAGGTAATTACCCTTCAATTTTAAAAATGCCTAAAAGAAAAAAAAAGGTACTAAAGGATAGGTCTTTCCAAAATATGTTAGTTATTGTAAATTCTAACCATTCAAATGGGCATATTATTTAGATATATATCTCTAGATCATTCTCTAGGATCCCAGATTCCTCAGTGAAGTCCCTAATGCCTTGAAAGACACATGCCAAACTTACTGTACAGCATTCAATATATGTAATAGGGAAAAGTTTTAAATTATATTAATGATTTTTCTCTTTTGACTTTCTATGTATAGGACCTTTGTCCTTCCTGGGGTAGGCCTAAGGGAAGGAGGAAGACCACGAGCTGATGAGAAAGGTTACAAAGGAAAGCAAAAGTACGAAGATAGTTATGACACTCAAGCACAGACTATTGCTATAAGACAAGGACCGTGTAAATCAGGATGACACTATCATGATTTAGGATTCTTCTAAATGCTTTGAGCTCCCATTTAGCATATCAAAGCTTTAACCTCAAGGTTGACTTGGAGAAAACCCACCATTTCTGGGCCTGAGGGAAACAGAAGCTAGAGGAAGGCAGAAAACCAGTGCTGGATGTCATGATTCCCCCTACAGGCTTCACTTCAGGTATCTAAGCTATACCAAGGAAACACGGAGGACACTGTTCATTATTCAGAACCCTGTGATAAGTCACCTCTCCAGTTGCCCTCACTACTCCAACCTGAGGCACAGCCCTCTCAACCTGGATCTGGTTTCTGAGGCATGTAGCCAGCCACGACCCAAGATTTGCTGAGAGAGATGGTAGAGAGCTTTCCATAAGTGGTTGCCAAGGAGGGATGAATGGGTCCTGTACTAAGAACAGAGATGAACACTCAGCCACAGCCAGACTTCAGGGGGGCAAAGGGGAGCAGAGTAGAGTCTGAGTCAGGCAGGAAGCATCATCCGCATAAAGCACTGTCTGGGCCAAAAGAATGGAACACAGTCACCCAGCCACGGACATCAGTCACCAAGACTCAGAAAGCAAGAGACATTGTACCCCAAGTTCCTCCCTTCCATCTGAGAGAGGAACTAAAGAGAGACTCTGGGGACTGGGGAATCTAAAAGATTTCCCTAAAGAGACTATTTAAATTAATGGATAAGACACAATTTAAACCTGACTGGAAATTTTGTTTTCCTTAACAGAAAACAAGGAAGTCCTGATTTGTTAAAGACAAAATAAATTACATTTTCTTTACACATCCAAAGTCTAGTGTGAATTAAAATATGCAATCCTGTTAAATATATAATTTTGCCTAAAGAGCTAAACAGCAGGATATAGGAGTGAAATACAACCTATTTAAACAAATTTAATTAAAAAAAAAGCAGGATCAAGCATTAATCTTGACCACATATGTGATGGTACATAACTCCAATGCTTACCCTCTCTCTTACGTATACTGCAGAAAGTTTGGATTTTAGAAATATCTGATGCTAAGTTCCTCAGGAAGATTTGCTTCTTTTGCTGAGCAACAGACACATGAGGATTGATCCAGTGTTCTCCACATGAAGCATATACCTAGCAAAGAAGTGAATCTCTGATCCCGTGTACAAGCGGTCACACCATTATCACTAATAACCAAACCCAGCCAAAAGTACAAACAAAGTGTCCTATAATAGGCAAATGGTTAAACAAACCATGACGCCATGGACTAATAGTGATAAAAAGGCAAAACTGTTGATGAATGTAACAACTTTGAAGGATCTCAAGGGTTTTCTACAAAAAAAAAAAAAGTATATCTCCATACTATCTTTGCAACTTCCTGTGAATCTATAATTTTTCCAAAATAAAGTCTTATGAAATAATTTTTTAAAGGAGGGAAAGAAAGAAAGAAAGGACAGGAGGGAGGGAGGGAAGGAGGGAGGAAGGAAAAGGAAGATATATATATTAGGGTTCTGTAAACTATGGCTGAGGCCCAGATCTGGCCTGCTGCCTGTCTGTGTAAATAGAGTTTTATTAGAACACAGTTATGCCCACTCATTTCCATGCTGTCTGTCACTGCTTTTTGTGCTTCACAATGGCAGGAGCTGATGTTTCATTAGAGATCATATGGTCTGTAAATATTTACTAACTGATCTTTTGCAGAAGAAGTTGGACAAAACCACTGGTATAAATGAACTTGTAATATATTAATGTGGCTATTTCTAGACATTGAGATTATGGATGATAGCTGTTCTTCATGCTGCTTATATTTATTTCTTAAATGAATTCATATTTCTTTGAAGTAAGAAAAAAATAGAGGGATGTATTGAGAACACTCAGTAGGAAGAAAAATGCCAATGGGTGCTCTTCCGTGACCCCACAGTGGTGCTTATACACACCCCTGTATGATGACTTGGGAAAAACTTTCTCAAAAATTTCTTCTGTTTGAACAACAGGCTTCCTTTTTTCCTCTGGACACACATGTAACTGTTGATGTTTCTGTCTCTGCGTTGGCTGCCCAGAACAGTGACAGGTTTGTTTCGAGCAAATGCACGGAATCTTGTAACAGTCATTCCTGGCTCCATCTTATCTTCCTTTCACCCATACTCCCTTTGCCCTGGTGGCCCCATCTACTTATCCTTACATTAAATTTATTCTTCTGTATCTTAGGTTTTAAAGCAATCTACCTTGAATTCTTTCTGAAATAACACAGTGCATTAACACACCAGCAAAAGCAAAGAAAAAAAATTAAAAACCAACAAAATAAAACCTTGGAAGTGACAGTGTTAGAATTCAAAAGAGATCTCCCCGGGTTCCAAGAACACAGACTTTCCCCTCTGTCATGCTACTTCTGATATTAGTCGTCAGTACTATGGTTTAAGACTCACTCAAGGGGTCTTTACATTCGGGGCCTGAACTGAGTTCTGATACTATGGTGTGAGCTTGGTTCTCTGTTCAAAGAATTTCAGGCATCGGTCAGGCAAGTTTTCTTTTCAAGCTGATATCTCAAATTCCATAAATGGGAGAAAGGGCTGACTGCTAAAGTCCTTCTTCTTAGTCATCTCCAGCCACCCAGGTAGGCTATGTGAAACACTAGATATCATTTTTTTCTGGAAGAGTGAAATTATCATTTAGTAAGAACACTAAACAACTACATTTTGAAAGCCTCAAAAAGAAGAGAGGATCTACCTTTCAAAGTAGGAGACAGAAATCACAAGTGGTTAATAATCCGGTCTTGTCTAGCCTCCACCCTCATTTCTAAAGTGGGGATCGTGAGAGCATCCATCTCACAGGGTCGTCCTGATCCTTAAATGAGTTCATTCTTAGAAAGCCCTGAAAATCATGCCTGACTGTAGCTCTCAACAGTGAGCTGTTAGTATGCATTTCTGAGGGCTGCTGGGTAAGGCTAACTCAGAGAAAATAAGGGGAGAAGCAGTTAGTGTTTGAAGTCCTGTATGTTAAAACATCTGCCTTTTAGTTGTACGTATACTCATATTTCCAGTTTCACATTCATGTCTTTACCAGTTCATCCCTTTGAAGGTCTTTTAAGGCAAAGATTTCTTTTCCTTTTTCATTGAACAATCTCCGGGCTGCTGAAGGTAAATTTAAAATTTCAGTGCACCTGTAGTAAGAGACACAGAAATTGAGCTTGTAGATAGAAGGCTTCCCGCAGAGAAGAGAGAAAATGTGAGAAATCAAGGGTCTGGTCCATCAGTGCCCACTCCTGCTACAGACCTGTGAGACCATCCAGAGGTAGGCCCTGGAGCCCATCAGACCCCTCTGGAGTCTCATCCCCCACCCCCCCCGCCCCATCCAAGCTGTGGGACTTGGGCAAATTAACTTCTCTAAGCCTCAATTTCTTATCTTCAAGGGTTTTAGTGAGGATTAAAGGTTGATTTTGAAAAGTGCTTAGCACAGTGCCAGGCATGATCAACAAATAAGTAGGCATATCATTATTGTGTTTTCATTCTTCAATATGCTGCACACTTTCTAATTGTGTGCCTTTGCTCATGCTCTTCCTTCTACCTAAAACACTTTCTTTGGCTTTTTTTGTTGAAGTTCTATTCTCTCCCCAGAGTCATATCCATCACCAAGCAGTTTCTCATCTCCCTCTACTAGAAGTAATCTCCACAGCCTTTTAACTCCCTTTCAAACAGGAAGTTTTACCCTGGCGAACCAGTCAACAGTGATTTCCACACCCCAGGCCCCAAACAAGCATTTGGCCTGCCCTGTGAATCTCAAAATCAATGATACTGTTTTCTTGTTCCCTGAGGGGCACCCTCTCTTGTCAGGGGAGAGACAGGTCAACAACTGAAGTATAATATTCAGGAGTGGGTGGTGTCATAGGCACCCAGCCAGAGTGCTGTGAGAACACAGGAGAAACAAAACAACTGATTCTCCAGGGAACACTTATGGAAGGAAGTGACATTTGGGTTGGGCCTTTTCAAATGAATAGAAGTTGATCAAGAAGGATTAGGACCTAGAGGTGTTTTGTATGGCTGGATCCGAGTGTATGGACAGGAGCAGAAGCCAGATGAAGCTAGAAAAGAAGAGAGGAACCCATGGAAAGCACTTACGATACCAGGCTAAGAAACAGCCTCTAACAGCAGGAAGTCACCGAAGGTAGAAGAGTAGAGGTGTTATTTTATCAGACCTGCTCTTCAGAAAGTTAGCTGTAGGACAGGTGGAAGGTAGGAGAGGCTGGAAGTTACAGAGCCAGTTCAGGAGAGAAGTAAGAAGGTCAAATTGTGGGGGGAAGTGGAGGGATGGGTAAAGGAATGTGATGGGGCTGTTGAGAAGACTGTTGAGATGATCCTGCCTTTGGAACAAGGAAAATAAAGGATTCTTGCTAAATATATTTTACATTAGAATATACTATCTATAGTAAGTGAATTAGAAGTGACTTTATGCTGATCAGGAAGGCTAAACTATATGAAGACTATTTCTCAATTTTATTTCCTTATATGGGATAAAGTAATTGAGCAGATAATTAGGCTCTCCATTTCTCTGAGAGGTCTTAGAAGGAAATAAGCCAATGAGACCTAAGTCTCTGCCTCTTGTGTCATAGCTCTGGAAGCTGGTGAACCACAGGAGTTAGTAGGGAGGGAATGGGAAGGAACTATATAAGAAGACTGAGCCCCCAGCCACAATATGTGTCTGATTCTCTTTCTTTGCTGTCCAAAGACCCAAACTGATTCCTTCTACTTTCCCCAAATGGATATTTTTGTGGGTCCAGGCAGTTATAGCATGACCTAAGAAAAGTTACCATTATCATATCTGCTCCTACTCATATTTTCCTGGAGAACATTTGCACTATGGGAATATCCTGTTTTAGGACAATGAGTGGGAGAATAGAAGGAATGGGTGGTTGGTAAATCTCCTTTCCTTTTTTGAAACCCTGGTTTTAATAGTGCTGAATTTAACTGGTCCACGTAGGTGGGTTAGAGAGGATTGGGATAAGCCTTTTCCTCTCTATTTAATTCCTCCAATTTGATCACATGCCAGTCAACATAAATGGAGAGAGAAGAAAAGAACTGGCCGTTAAGTGTCTGAGGAGGAATGTGGACATGGAGTCAGATTGCCTGGGTTCAAATTCTAGACCTCCTGTTCTGGTTGTGTAACCTTGAAAAAGTCCTTTAACTTCTCTGGGCCTCATTTGCCCCATTAGTAAAAGACAGTAAAAAGACATAGTAGCACTTATCTCACAGTGATATTTTACAGATTAAATGTGTGGCTATCTGTAAAGTGCCTGGAACATAACCAGTCAGCGACACTTTATCAAAATGGATCAAGCACTACAAGCATTTCATAGCTACTCTCACTTAATTCTCACATCATTTCTGAGAGGCCCATTTTACTGATGAGGAAACTGAGCCTGGAGGTTAATTTCTTTGCCCAAGAGTACATACTAGTAAGGAGGAGAGCTGAAATTCAAACCTAAATCTAAGACCTTCACAGCACTGGACGGTCCCTCCCAAGAGGCCATCACCATAGAATAATGAGACAGTTGATCTACATGGCAAGGGGACCGAGGCTGAGGTGCTGAGCAAATGGTCTGGGATTTCTCCGCCACATGGAGGCAAAGGTCCTATGAATAAGGTCCTCTGACTTGCACACCAGGATTTAGTTCTGGCAACCACTCCAATTTATAAGGAGTCCAGAAAAGTCGAGTCTTACCTCTGTGCTCTGTCAGGACTAGAGTGGAGGCGGAATGGCAAGTGGAGCTGGTACCTTGGGTGCTGTATTTCAATACAACCCAGGATTCCCTGGGAGAAAAGGGCAAGTCTATCTCCCAGGTCTGCAGATCACTACAGCTTCGTAAGGGGGGACTTCCTTCTCCCAATCATTAGCCAGAAGACCCATCCCAGGAGCCCCACCACAGCCTTCCAGTTATTTCAAAATGGTGGCAAAATGTACCAAAGCTATAGATATACATGCTTTCTCCTTTTCTTTATCTTCTTGCATTGTATCTTTGTCTTTTTAGGTCTCTCTCATTTTCTCTCTTCTCCGTGTGGCCTTCCCTAACAGCTACCCCTCACCAGGTTCCTCCTCCTTCCTGGTCATCTATAAAATGATCCCTTGATTATTTTCACTTCTGTACAATTAAATACTGTCTTCTGAGGCTTTCTGACAGCTTCACTAAGCACACTATCTTCCCAACAATTTAGGAGTTTCCTGAGAGCAAGGGATGTCTTGCCCCCCTCCCTTTCAATCTCCAGTAGAATATCTGACACCAGTTGATGCACATGATATTAACAAAGCAGATATTGAAAAGAATCAAATTCTTTTGTGCTTTCTTCTTAATTCTTCATCCAATCCTGTTTTACAAAGAGGAAAATGGAACTCAGAGAAGGGGAGCACTTTGCTGAAGTTTTCCAGTTAGTTAATGGCAAACCTGGGGTTAAAACCAATCCCTTTGACCATTAATACAATGGTATTTCCAATACCCCATGCTGCTTGCAACTTAAAGTATCAACAAAAAGTTCCAAATTTATTGTTGAAAAATAGTGTACTACTAGATCTTCTTTTGGCTTTGGAGATGGAAGATCCACCACCAAAAAAAGATCATCAAAACTGTCTGGAGTGAACTGTTAAATTAAATTAAATTTAAATTTAATTAAATTATTAAATTAAATTAGAATTAGCATAATTTCCTTATATTATGTAGATCGCCCCCTCATTTTCAACAAGACATATTTTGCCAAAACATTTATACTTGGTGGTCTACCTTTAAACAGTTATCAAATTCTATGGGAATAATTCTTGTTTTGGTAGGAAAATATTGATCAAAAGAAAATTACAGCATATTTCACAAACATGATATGGGTTGATGACATTTAAAAATTGGTTAAAGTAGATAAATACTGATTTCAATTCAAACAAATGTAAACCAAAGAAAAGTGCTATACAGTTGTGAAATTTTTTTTTAAGGGGAATAACTTATATTTACAGAGTTGGTATTTCAGAAGCTAGAGGAAATTGCCAGCCCTTGACATTTGGGGCAAAAATTTATTAATTAGCACTGGTATCATAAATTCACACAGCTTATATATTTCACAGATTAAAAACTCCAAAATCATTGTATTAACAACATTTTTCTTATGCAGATACATATGTATTTTGTATTATGTGTTATATATAATATATATATATATATATATATATATATATATATATAATTATTCAGGCACTAGAATAGAAAATATCTTCATTTAAGATACTAAGTATTTACCTCTCCAAAAGTTGGTGAAATTCAGTCTGGGTTGTTTCTGTTTCAAAATACTTTGTAATGTGGTTTTTCACATTCTTTTCCCTTTTAACATCAACATTTCTGAAACAAATGATCCAAGATTTGACTGATATGTCAGTATATGTTATCAATTAACTTTTATCTTTAAATATGTGAAAGAATCATGAGTTTTTTTTTTAAGATTTTATTTATTTATTTGACAGACAGAGATCACAAGTAGGCAGAGAGGCAGGCAGAGAGAGAGAGAGAGAGAGAGGAGGAAGCAGGCTCCCC
>ML100864.1:0-16785 GCA_003697995.1 Taxidea taxus jeffersonii | reverse complement strand
ATGAGTTTTTTTTTTTTAAGATTTTATTTATTTATTTGACAGACAGAGATCACAAGTAGGCAGAGAGGCAGGCAGAGAGAGAGAGAGAGAGAGAGAGAGGAGGAAGCAGGCTCCCCACTGAGCAGAGTGCCCAATGCAGGGCTAGATCCCAGGACCCTGGGATCATGACCTGAGCCGAAGGCAGAGGCTTTAACCCACTGAGCCACCCAGGCGCCCCAAGAATCATGAGGTTTTTAACTTATTATTTTTCCTAAAATAAAATGTCTCCTTTAAAAAAAAAAAAAAGAGGATTTCAGGAGCATCTGGGTGGCTCATTCTAAGTGTCTGACTCTTGATTCTGGCTGAGATGGTGATGTCAGGGTCCTGAGAACCCTGGTAGGTCTCCACACTCAGCTCAGAGTCTGCTTGGAATTCTCTCTCTCCTTTTCCCTCTGCCCCTCTGCCCACTCTCTTCTCTCTCTCTAAAAATAAATGAATAAGGGTGCCTGGGTGGCTCAGTGGGTTAAGCCTCTGCCTTCGGCTCAGGTGGTGATCTCAGTCCTGGGATCAGGTCCCGCATTGGGCTCTCTGCTCAGCAGGGAGCCTGCTTCCTCCCCTCTCTCCCTGCCTGCCTCTCTGCCTACTTGTGATCTCTCTCTGTCAAATAAATAAATAAAATCTTAAAAAAAAGAATAAATAAAATATTAAAAAATAAAAATTTTAAAAAGGACTTCAAAAACTATCACAATTAAATTATTAAGTTTAGGGATGCCTGGGGGGCTCAGTTGGTTAAGCAGCTGCCTTCGGCTCGGGCCATAATCCCAGCATCCTGGGATCGAGTCCCACATCGGGCTCCTTGCTCTGCAGGGAGCCTGCTTCTCCCTCTGCCTCTGCCTGCCACTCTGTCTGCCTGTGCCCGCTTTCTCTCTCTCTAACAAATAAATAAATAAAATCTTTAAAAAAATTATTAAGTTTATAAACATTTATACTATGAACAATTTATATAAAAAATGAATTTTCAGTATTTTAATCCTCTTTGAAAAATGCTGAACATTGAGGTGTGAATTTATCAGTTTTAAAGAAATTGCAGAGACTACATTCATTTTGCCCGTGTTTTTTTATATATTGTTCATATATTGTTCATATTCATATGTTTATTCACATATTATTTAGGTTATTAATCCAAACCTAAAACTTTTTAAACTGTAAAGTGATTAATAATGGTCAGAGAGGGGTGCTTGGGTGGCTAATCATTAAGCATCTGCCTTGGGCTCAGGTCACGATCCCAGAGTCCTGGGATTGAGCCCCACATGGGGCTCCCTGCTCAGCGGGAAGCCTGCTTCTCCCTCTCCAACTCCCCCTGCTTGTGTTCCCTCACTTGTTGTCTCTGTCAAATAAATTTTAAAAATCTTAAAAAAAAATAATGGTCACACAAATCATAAGAGACTCACTCTCACAAAACAAACTGAGGGTTGCCGGGGGGAAGGGGTAGGGAGAGGGTGGTTGGGTTATGGACATTGGGGAGGGTATGTGCTATGGTGAGTGCTGTGAAGTGTGTAAACTGGCGATTCACAGACCTGTACCCCTGGGGCTAATAATACATTGTATGTTAATTAAAAATTTTTTAAAAATAATGCTCATAGAAAAAATGCTTAATTGAATATGTATCTGATCAAATATTCAAGTTAGAAACCTATCTGGTATATTTTTAGAAACTCTATTTTATTGAATGAAAAAAATAGTGGTCAAATATAGTTATTCACTCACAAAAAATGGTAATTAAGTGTAGTTAACCATAAATAAATAAATAGATAAGTGAATAAATGAATAAATTCAATAAGCACTAATTTAGGACCTATTGTGGGCCCTATATCCTGTGACAAATAAAATGGCTTAGTGCTTGATTAACAAGGACACACATTTTGTCTGTTTCCATGTCCAGACCATAGCAGAAAGCACATATATGGATGAATAACACATCACCCCTGTTCTGTCTCATGGGCAGAAACATAAACAGATAATCACAACACAGAGTGGTAGGAGTTATGCTGGTAAAAAACCCACATGATCAGAGCAATGGGTAACATAGAAGATACAGCTGATTCAGGGGTGAGTGGGAAAGTGTCAAGTTCAGGGTCAACATCAAGAAATGAAGTACAAACTCATTCTCAGAACACTTCTATTATTTTAAGGCAGCTGGAAGGTATTGATGAGTGGCAGGGGTTTAGGAGTGGGAATTGGAGAGAGTGTTGATAAGAGATAGAGCTAGAAAAATATGCAGGAACAGTTCACAAAGGGCCTTAAAAGCCATATTAAGGTGTTTGAGAGAGTCCAGGGATCATAACTTAGTAATAACTTACTCATTAAAATTATGTAAAAATATAAACTTTATCACATAGCTTCATATTGAGCCTTTCCTCGTACAATTCCTTAAAATATCACTTATAAAATTCTCCTTGTTTAACTTGTTATTCTGAGAGATGAGATTCACTTGCAAATCACAATGGTTTTAATTTATTTGAATTTGACAGCCGCTGTTCAAGACTAACTGACAAGATCTTGTTACTCACCAAGAGTAATGATCAGCTAAATCACAAACAAATGATATCTGATCTTCCTTTGGCTTTGTAGATAGAGGAACCAGCAACAACAAATTTCCCTTAAAACTGTCTAGAATGAATCATGATGTAACTAAAGGACAGCATGCAACCAGGGTAAGATTTGGCTAAAATGGATCTGTATTTCATCATTCTAGCTTGATTTTGCTTGTAAAGACACGAAGTAGCCCAGCTATCTTTCTTCTTACAAACAAGTTTCAAGTTAATACAAGTAATGTACCCCTTCATGCCATTAGCATTTATTTCTTCTGAAAGAGAAAATATTTAGCTTAGATATATGAAAAGTAACACAGCAGGACTTCTACTTTGCACAACTCTGGGATGCTGTTTGTATAGAATATAATGGGAAAAGTGTCCTCTGGAACTGGGAAATGCAGCTGCCCCGTAATGTTAGCCCAAACTCTTTCCATTTGAACCTTCTGTTAACCGGTATTTACATACAGCTCTGGGGCAAACAATGCTATTGATTCTGTAGAAAATTTTCTGAGATGACCAAGAAAAATTAATGTATATTTAGAAGAGTTTAATGTCAAGTATATGCCACTGTACTTTAATTGGGGGGGATAATTAATTCATGTAGTGAACAAAGTGAATACTTAATTAGGGCAAACCATTCCATGATCAAACAGAGGGTTTCACATACTTTCTGCGGGAACAGTTGGGCAAATTAACAAATCTCTCAAATTATGTTTGGATTACCTGATTGAACTATGCATTTTAAAACATTAATGGGAAAAGATAAAATCTGTATATAATTTTGAGCACCAGTGAAAGATATAGTGTGAAAAAATAAATGGAGGAAGGGATAAAAATTATTTATTAACTTTGGATGTTAAAAAGTCATATATGCTACTTTAAGGGCATTACCCTCACATTCTACATCTGGCAGAATGAGCTAATTATGAAATGTATGCGTCAAAGATTTCAATTTCAGGCTTGACTTTACTTTGAAGATTAATATTTTACTTTATCATCTTTACAGGCAGTTCAGTGGACAGCCGATCTGAATGTTACTCATTGTTCAGCGATGTATGAAGTATATTTAATCAATGTGAAGAAAGTAATATTAAATGATTATCATCAACCTCAAATATTCTAAACATCTCAAAAGAAAGGTCAGGAGGTAACATCACTGCTAATAATATAAGAAACAATGTATTTAACTCATTCTTTACATCACAGCTTTGCACTGGTCTGTGATTTCTTTTGTCATAAATTGTAATGAAAATACAGCAAGTGATTTTTCTCCAATGCTGGAGAAATACTGGCTGTATGGGAAGATTTTATTCCAATCTTATAGCATAAACTAAAGTGCAGATTGATGTTTTTCTAGAATGATAAGCTTTTAAAATGTTATTCCAAGGCAGAGATATAAATTATATGACGTTATATTTTGAGAACTATATTCACTTGTTAAATATCTAAAGATCTAAATGTAAATAATAGTGTACAATAATAATTTAAATAAGGAATTACACAATTTGTAAGGAGCAATTTATGAATTCAGTTACTTTGAAACACATTAATAAAACTTAAGCAAAAATTCAAAATAGACACTGATCCCAAAACTTTTTTTATCAGAATTACCCATTTCTCACTCATTATATTCTCCTGTGCTTAGCTTCAACCAGAAGTATTAAAATTAAGTTCCTGACAAGTTTTAATTAAATCTCAGTTTGTATTTTTATCTCCAAATATCAACATGGGAGCCCTTTTTAAAATTAATTAATTTGTATATTTATTTATTTTAAAGATTTATTTATTTATTTAAGAGAGAGAGAGTGAATAGAGGGAGGGGCAAAGGGAGAGGAAGAGAGAGAGAGAATCTCAAGCAGATTCCCCACTGAGTGTGGAGACTGAGGCAGTGCTCGATCCCAGAACTCTACATCCCTGAGATCATGACTTCAACCAAAATTAAGATTTGCTTAACCAGTGGAGCCACCCAGGCACCTTGGGATCCCTTTTTAAAAATAAACACAGAATTCTCCCAGAAACACATCCATAATGAAGACAAAAATTTGTAGAAATTAGAAATGAGAAGTATGAGCAAACTGTTCTTACTGTATTTTCCGTCCAGGTCCGTCTGGACAAATTATAACAAAGGCTCTGTTTTTATTCTTGTCTCCATTCCGCAGAACTCTGAGCCTCACAGGGACACACAGTTCTGGAGTCTTACGGATAGATTTCTTCATGGGAGGACTGTTTGGAATAAGCAGTCCTTCTATTGGCCAATCAAACTCCTTCAGAAAGAAATGACAAGAATGGGATAATAACTACTAACAGTCATTTCCAGATATAAAAACAAATTAAACACAGAACTTATACCTTTAATTTTTCATTCATGCACCAAAAAATGTATTGGGGATCATCTAAGATGTTCCAGACAATTCTAATTGATGTCTCATTTAATGAAAAAGGAGCAATTTTAAGATTAGTAGTTTTTTGAATGTGTGTAAAACCTGTGTTGTGTCACAACATAGAAGATTTAGTTCCTCTCAGAGAATCAACATTCTAAAAAGATAAAACTGAATTAGCTTGGGATATTTTTGCTTGTGTGTGAAGTATCTTTAATCAATGTGGAGAATGTATGAACAGTGGTTTTATCATAGCCTGATGTAGTATTATCTTAAACTAGATTTATTGACAAAGCAAAATACATTTGAGGAACTCTCCAAAAACCAGAATGAGATGACAAAAGAACTTAGACCAATCTCCTATGTTTTAGTTGCAGAACTCACTTATAGTGTATCTTTTATTTATGTATTTATTTATGCATTTTCTAAATATCAATTGATGGTTTACTATATTCCAGGCACAGTGGTAGACACTGGAAATAAAACTGAACTAGATAGAATACTCTACCAAAAGGAATTTTCCGCAGACCTTCAGAAATTTACTGAGAAATAAACTGGCAATTACAATAGTATAAATACAATAGCAACAGAATTCTGGGTGTGATGTGATGACAGAGGAGGAGAACCTAACTTAGAAAGGCTATGTAGTGGAGCTGAAGACTCCGTAGGAGTTAGGGCAGTAAAGGAAGTGTAAAAGGACAGGGCAGAGTATATATACAAAACTTAAGGATTAACAGAACATGATATCTGGGGGATAAAGTGGGGGAAGGATGGATTGCTCCCAGGTTTGTAGTTTGAGCAACTGGGTGGATGGTATGGCCAGTCACAAAAATAAAAATTTGTGGACGAAGTGTAAATTAGGGAACAGATGATTGGAGATGATGTTGTTAGCCAAGGTCTCAATTGTTTCATTTTTTTCTATCTGCAAAACAATCGTCCTGACAGCAGTTAATTTCCCACTGCAATGACCATTCTATAAAATATCACAATTCCATATAAGTGTGCATCTGTTTCTATGTACTCTATTCTCTTCAATTGTTGATTTCCCTACCCTGCACAGTACCATGCCTTCTTGATTATAATACATTTACATCTAATAAAGTTTGATATCTGATAGGGCAATAGCCCCACCTTGTTATTCTTCTTTGGAAAATGGCTCTTATTAGCCCTTTGATATTTCATATACATTTATAAATCAGCTTGCTTAGTTTTCTAACAGTCTATGTGGGATATAAATGTTCTTCAGAGCTTCCTATCAATTCTATTTTGTTAAGATTTTTTTCCTTGAATGTCCATTGAATCACATAAGGCTCTATTTTCTGCATTTATTGAGATGTGCTCATATGATTATTTATCTTTTCACTGGCTATGTGTTAATTACATTAATTGATTTTTTGAGATGTTAAACTAATATGCATTCCTGGACCAATCTAAATAGGTCACAGTGTATTATCTTTTTTTATAGATTCCTGAATTCAATTTGCTACTATTTTCTTTAAGATTTTTACATGTATGTTCATAAATGAAATTAACGTGCTATTTCTTATATGCACCTTGTCAAGGTTTGGTATTAAGTTTATCCCAGCCTCATGAAATGAGTTAGAAACTGTTGCTTTTTTTTTGTATTCTGAAATATTTGCTACTTATACAGTTGGTAGAATTTGCCAATAAAACTACTTGATATTTGGTGTTCTCTTTGTGGGGAGATTTTAACTATTGATTCTGTTTCTTCTACAATTAGGGGATTCATTATGGAAGATTTATTCCATAATGAATCTTCTTGATTCCATCTTAAGTTACTTAAGTGTGTGAACTTGACCATTCTATTTATCTAAATTATAATATTTATTAGCACAAAGTTACTTATCCTTATTATCTTCTTAATCTCTCAGTATCTGTATTTTTATCTTTCCTTTATTTTTAGTATTATTTTCCTTTACCATTTCTTTCTTAATCAGTGTAGTCAGATATATCCATTTTATTAATGTTTTCAAAACAATGAATTTTTGACTTTGTTGATTCTGTTTTGTATGTATCAAATATTGTATCAGTTTCTGTTTTTATAATTCCTATTTCCTTCTTTTTAATTTTTTGAGTTTATTTTGCTATTATTTTCCTAACCTTTCAAATTGGAAGCTTATCACATTAATTTTTAGCCTCTTTTCATTTGTAATTTAAGTATTTAAGTTTATACATTTCCTTCAAGTACACTTTAGCTGTATCTCACACATTTTCCTTGATTGTAAATAAAGTATTTCCTTTTTATTTATTTATTTATTTTTTCAAAAGGTTTTATTTATTTATTTGACAGACGGAGATCACACAAGTAGGCGGAGAGGCAGACAGAATGGGGAAGGGAGAAACAGGCTCCCTGCCGAGCAGAAAGCCCGATGTGGGACTCGACCCCAGGACCCTGGGATCATGACCCGAGCTGAAGGCAGCGGCTTAACCCACTGAGCCACCCAGGGTCCCAAGTATTTCCTTTTTAGATGTTCATCATGATTTCTTCTTTGTCTCATGAGTTAAAATGTCTATTTAGATTTCCCAATATAAGGCTTTTTCTATTTATTTATTTGTTTGTTTGTTTTTAACAGTCAGCAAAACCTGCTTCTACTTTCAAAATATATCTACAACCCATCGACTCTTCATCACCTCCACCACCCTGGTCCATTAGTTTCTCTCACCTACATATTGCAAAACCCTTCTAACTACTTATTCCTACTTCCACCTTAGCCTCTTTCTACTCCATTATTATAATGAGCTAATTTGTTTAAGTCAGAGCACATCACTCCTGACTCCAAAGCCTCCAGCGCCTTCCCATCTTAATAAGAGCCAAATGTTTTAAAATGGCATACAAGGTTCTGCAGAATCTATACCCAAACTTTTCTCTCTCATCTTATCTCCCACTGCTCTCCCTCTCACTCACACTGTTGCTGCCATGATTACCTCATTGTTCCTCCAAGACATCATTTCAGGTTTTTTGCAATTCTTGGCATGCTCTTGCCCTAAAAAGCTGCTTGTTCTATATAGATCTTTACTCAAGTATCACCTCAATGAAGCCTTCCCAAGTCAATCAAATATTCCAAATCCTGTCCTTCCTCACCTGTTCCCTACAACATCCCCTACACCCTATCTTTGCTTCTATTTTCTTCTTCACTCTTATCACTGACTAACATTCAGAAGAGCATCTCATGAAGAGGCTAAAAGCTTGGGCTGTAGAGCCAGACTTCCTGAATTTTAATTTTTGACCCATCATTCTTATTGTGTAAACTTGGGCAAAACTTTGATCTAAAAGAGATGGAAGCTAATGGATAAATTCTTTCCTTTTTCTCCTCCAGGAGCGATGCTCCTAAGATCACCATTTAAATGACTTCTTGGAGGACAGCTTGATAGTACATTCTTCTATTGGCACCCCTTCCTTTCCTGCTTATCCCTGGGACTGCACATCCTAATAAGGTAGTAGCACATAAGCCATTTCCCTCAGGTTCTGTCTTCTGAGGAGCCCAAGCAAAGACACCACAATCCACATGAACTATAAATGGAAGAAGTTTCCTAAAGTGGATATGGGTACCAATACCCAGAGGAGGAAGAAGTCAGAATACGCAGGCAGAAAGCTCAGACAATCACTACAGGGGTGGTCCTACTGCCCTAACAGTGTCTAAGTGACATGACAAAGATAAAGGTACAGGTGGGTTGGGGAGACATGCTGGCCTGTTAGACTTAATATAAACTTTTCGTTTATAGAAAAGAAGACCATTTTTTAAAAGCTAGTATAATATGAAAAATTTACGAATTTATATTCTCTTAAAAAGTTTTTAGAATCTTGCAATTATATTGAAAAATCAATCATATAGTACAAAAAAGACGCTTTAAATAAGTTATAAACAAAGTCTGAAGGTTGTGGAAATTAAATATTCTGAAACAGCATCCAATTATAATGCCCTAATTTGTTTGTGAAATGAGTGAGTAAATAACATTAATTGCATTTAATTAGGAGAAAACAGTATACATAAATGTTTAAAAATCTCATGAGTAGAGTCCTTGCCAGTTTAGTGTTTTTTCCTTTATATTTAATATAATATTTTGTTTAGTAAACATGTTCATAATAATGGCATACAATGAGGCTAACTTATCACACTTCTAAATAAGCAAAATTTGAATTAAGTCTTTCCATATTCCTGGCCTTCACTGAGGACCATTTACCCGTATGGAATTTAAGTTGCAAAGGGCAGACCACAAAGTGTTTATAGAGACATGTATCTATTATTACAAATGGAGAAACATGGGACCACTCTCCCTTACTAGAGTTACTGGAAAAAAATATGTTATGACAAACTCATTATATACTTTTATTTGGGATATTCCAATTATCCAAGATTTCACTTAATGTAAGGGATGGTGAAAGAATGAATTTGCATAACTTCTTTAAGAAGTGAGTTGATAACTTATCTGTAACTCTTTTACAACAAAGATATTAAGCATTTCAGAACAAATCAACATTTGCACAAGTTTTAGACATAAATGATCATGAAACTAGAGCTGGATAAATGGGAGAGATGGGGCAGAATAGCTTTCTCATTAAAAATACTGCAGTCACATTAACTGGAAGTCCTAGACATAGCAATTAGACAAGAAAAAGAAATAAAAGTCATCCAAATTGATACAGAAGAAGCAAAACTTTCACTATCTGTGGATGACACAATATCTACATAGAAAGCCCAAAATACTGCACCAAAAAAACTACTATAAATGGGATGCCTGTGTGGCTCAGTTGGTTAAGCATCTGCCTTCAGTTCAGGTCATGATCCCAGGGTCCTGGGATTGAGCCTCATGTCAGGCTCCCCAAGTCTGCTTCTCTCCTGCTTGTATTCTCTTGCTACTCTCTCTCTCTCAAATAAATAAATACACAAAATCTTTTTAAAAATCTGCTAGAATTGATAAACAAATTCAGTAAAGTCACAGGATACAAAATTCATTAACAGAAATCCGTTGCATTTCTATACAGTAATAATAGAGCAACAGAAAAAGAAATTAAGAAAACAATCCCAATTAAAATTGCACCAGATAATAAGATACCTAGGAATAAACCTAACCAAAGAGGTAAAAGACCTGTACTCTGAAAACCACAGAACACTGATGAAAGAAATTGAAGATGACACAAAGAAATGGAAAGACATTCCATGCTCATGGATTGGTAAAGCAAACACTGTTTAAAATTTCCATACTACATGAAGCAATCTACACATTTAATGTATTCCCTATCAAAATACAAACAGCACTTTTCACAGAACTAGAACAAATATTCCTAAAATTTGTACAGAGCCCCAAAAGATCCCAAATACCTAAAGCAATCTTGAAAAAGAAAAGCAAAGCTTGAGGCATCACAATTCTGGACTTCAAGTTATATTACAAAGCTATAGTGATCAAAATGGAATGGTACTGGCACAAAAATAGACACACAGATCAATGGAATACAATAGAAAACCCAGAAATAAACCTACAACTATATGGTTAATTAATCTTCAACAAAGCAGGAAAGATTGTCCAATGGGAAAAAGTCTCTCCAGCAAATGGTGTTGGAAAAACTGGACAGCAACATGCAAGACAATGAAACTGGACCCCTTTCTTACACCAAACACAAAAATAAATTCAAAATGGATTAAAGACCTAAATGTGAGACCTGAAACCATAGAAACCCTAGAGGAGAACAGGCAGTAACTTCTCTGACATCAGGTGTAGCAATTTTTCTAGATATGTCTCCAAAGGTAAGAGAAATAAAGCAAAAATAAATTATTGGGATTGTATCAGAATAAAGAGCTTTTACACAGCAAAGGAAACAATCAACAAAACTGAAAGGCAACCCATGGAATAGGAGAAGATATTTGCAAACATACCTAATAAAGGGTTAGTACCCAAAATATAAAAAGAACTTCTAAAACACCCAGAAAACACCCCCAAAAAACAAATAATCCAGTTAAAAAGTGAACAGAAGATATAAACAGACATTTCTCCAAAGAAGACATACAGATGGCCAACAGAGACATGAAAAGAAGTTCATCACAACTAATCATCAGGGAAATGCGAACCAAAACTACAAGAAGATACCACCTCACACCTGTCAAAATGGCTAAGATCAACAACACAGGAAACAAGAGATGTTGGCAAGGATGCGGAGAATTATAAAGAATGGTTAGCTAAGTTGTAAGGTTGGAATAGTAAATCTGTAATAAATTTAATACATACGCTTATAGTGACCAAAATGTTCTGAATCCCCACAACATGAAGCTCACATTTCCTAACTGCAGCTTATTTACCTGGAAAGTCCTTTCAAGTAAAACTTTAATTGCATTTCATTATACACTGATAATATCATCTTTTTGCTTAAAAAATCAATTTTGTAGAAACAGGACTGGAAGAAAATATGGTTCCTTCAGATAGAATGGATCCACACTTTAAATGAAATAGATTGTATCTGAGTAAGAACTATCTGAGTTCCCTGCTTGATAAGTATTTTCTTCTCTTCCTCAAACATGGCAAGAAGTAATGGTACTCAGGCTGAGTCATTTTGAAATACATGGTCAATTTGTCTCACTTTAGCTAATTTAGTGCCTTAGTCCTTTCCCTTGGTTTAAAAGTGAGGACCAGAGTTTTGTTGGGGTACAGTCTTATCCCTCCACCCAAAAACTATTATTCTGTTTAAATGGCAATAGAACTTTGGAGTAGTCCTTTCTATTCCTAAGACCATTTAGTTGTCAAATCTCAGGTCATTAGCAAAAATGTACATTTTAATGGTAAATTTTATTTTCTTTTTTTTAAAGATTATTTATTTACTTATTTGACAGATAGAGATCACAAGTAGGCAGACAGGCAGGCAGATGACATACAGATGGCCAACATCTGAGAGAGAGGAGGAAGCAGGCTCCCTGCTGAGCAGAGAGCCCAATGCAGGGCTCAATCCCAGGGCCCTGGGATCATGACCCGAGCTGAAGGCAGAGGCTTTAACCCACTGAGTCACCCAGGTGCCCCATTTAATGGTAAATTTTAAAGGAACCAGGTTAACTTAGGTTTCCTAATATAATTACCATACATCATTTAATTAATTAACCAAATTACTTTATTTATATACTGAGATTTAAAAATGTAAGAACAATATCTGCAATGAAATTTGCAATAATTATAATTTTTTCTCTTTTCCTATATAAGAAAGAATACTTCCTTGTGAAGCATCCCTGTCCACCTCCCACCCTACTGGGTGGTGAAAACTTGATCTTCCAATAAGAGGTGTTCCAGTTTCTTCCAATTTAAAACAGCATTTTTTATTTGTTGTTGTTTTTTTTTAAGCTGTATCCTTTTGTATACATACTCAACCAAAATGAAGTTTCAAATTTCTTACCAGAACTGTTGTTTCCTTTAAGGGATATACCTCCTCCCTTCCCCTTCCCCTTTCCCAGTGTGGTTTCTGGTAGATGAAAGTTCAACAAATTGTATACCTTTGGGATAGGGGTCCATGGTCTATATGTGAGCACTTGGCCTTGATCCTCCAAGGCCTCTAAGTATGTGCCTCTTGTGCTCTTTGGCCACTGGGCAACCTGCTGGCATCTGACCACCACCAGTTAAGGTATAAATTATTTTGCCTGCTCTCTCTGTTTTAGACTCTGTTTTCCCTGAACCTCTAGAGAAAAATCTATAATTAGTGCAATTCACAGTTTTGGGTTTTTTTTTCCTTGGCTTATTCAGGGTCTATTGGTCTCTTGGTGCCACTTTTCCACCCTTGGCTCCATATTGGTTCTCACTAGTGTTACAAACCCAAGTCTCAGACACATAATTCACCTAGCCACTGGTCAGGCTGCCCAACCCTCAGCCTCTGGTATGTTGAAGAACTCTTTTCTCACTCAATGAGACTCAGATATCTAAACTGTTGCTTTACTGCTAAATATAAGAACATCTAGATGTAAGTCTAAATATAAGAACATCTTTGGGGCCTAAGTAATGACTTCTTGGTTTCAGACTCCATCTGTCTTTTTCCTAAAGTGCTAAGACTCATTTAATCAGCAAGGAGGCATAGAAAATTATGATTTAAGGGGAAAGAGAAAACTTGATTGAACCCAGAAAACATGACAAAATAACTAAAAAAATCAGGAGAAAATCTTTAAAAAAAATCTTTACAGTGTATCATTGATATAGCAATAAAGCAAAATATACTAGGGACCCAGAGAGGTAAATAGAGTGCGGAAACTGGATTTTATTTTTAGTAAATTTGCCAAACCCCAATAAACTTGCATTTCTGTTTCCATGGTCTTGCAGGGGAAGGACACAGAAGGCAAATTTCTGGTTCTAGCCATGGTGGGAAATCTAACAGAAAACTCTCATAAAACAAGAGTCACAGGCTAAATTTCATGGAAAAGGCAAGCCAGAAATAATACCCTCCAGGTGGCTGCAAGTAAACTAGATTTTCTCAAGCATTTTCTTTTATAGAAGAAAAAAATAATCTTAATTGAGAGTCATAATACAGGCTGACCCTCACTCATTTTTTGTTCTTAATTTTTAAAAATATTTAATTAATTAATTAATTTATTTATTTATTTATTTGACAGAGAGAGATCACAAGTAGGCAGTGAGGCAGGCAGAGAGAAAGAGAGAAGAGAAAGCAGGCTCCCCGCTGAGCAGAGAGCTCAATGCAGGGCTCGATCCTAAGACCCTGGGATCATGACCTGAGCCGAAGGCAGAGGCTTTAACTCACTGAGCCACCCAGGTGCCCCTGACCTTCACTTGTTTAAAATACATGAGATAAAGATGAAGAGAAAATTAATTATCTGAAATAAATATGCCTAAAAGCATGATGCAAAACTGTACCATAAAGAGACAAAGACATGAAAAATAATGAAAGAGAGGTTAAGAGATTATGGAGGTCAAAAAAAGAAGCTCTAGCTTACATATAATCAGGATTTTCTGTAAAGAATGGAGTGAGAGGATATAAGAGAGAGAATATTTGAAAATGGGTGATACATTTCCAGAAATGATGCATGATAACAATCCACAGAGTCAGGAACCCCAAGCAGGAACAATAAAAAGAAATCCTCTCCCAGACATTTTGTGGTGAAACTGAAAAATACTAAAGGAAAGGAAAGATACTAAAAGCAGTCAGAGAAAAGAGAGATTACCCTTCAAAGGAATAACAATTAGAATGATAGATGTCTACTGGATAGCAATAATGGATGTTAGAAGTCAGTGATGACATCTTCCATTTACTAAGTGAAAATACCTTATATAAAGGAGGGGAAAAAGACATTTTCATGTAAGTAAAAACTGAAAGAGTTTGCTACCAATAACTAAAAGAAAGGTATATGAGGTTGAAGGAAAGTAATCACAGGTGGAAGAAATGGCTCAGTCCATTAAGCATCTGTTTTTGGCTCAGGTCATGATTCCAGAGTCCTGGGATCAAGTCTTGCATCAGGCTCTCTGCTCAGTGGGGAGCCTGCTTCCCCTTCCTCTGCTGTTCTTCCTGCTTGTGCTCTCTGGCGCTCTCTCTCTCTCTCTGTGTGTGTCAAATAAATAAAAATATTTAAAAAAAAAGAATTATAACAAGAAAGAGGAAAAATGGGGCCAAATCTAAATACATATTTGCTACCCATAACAATTTAATATTTTGTGGAAGCTTTTAAGATGATAAAATTCTTAACATCTTAAGGAAACTCCATGCTATTTTCCAGAATGGCTGTACCAGCTTGCCTTCCTACCAACAGTGTAAGATGGTTGCCCTTTCTCCACATCCTCACCAACACTTGTTGTTTCCTGCCTTGTTAATTTTTGCCATTCTAACTGGTCTAAGGTGGTATCTCATTGTGTTTTTGATTTGTATTTCCCTGATGGCTAGTGATGTTAAACATTTTTTCATGTGTCTGTTAGCCATTTGTATGTCTTCTTCGGAGAAGTGTCTGTTCATGTCTTCTGCCCATCTATTGACTGGATTGTTTGTTTTTTGGGTGTTGAGTTTGAGAGGTTCTCTATAGATCTTGGATATCAGCCCTTTATCTGTAATGTCACTTGTAAATATCTTCTCCCATTCCCTTGGTTGCCTCTTAGTTTTGTTAACTGTTTCCTTTCCTGTGCAAAAGCTTTTTATCTCGATGAAGTCCCAAAAGTTTATTTTTGCCTTTGTTTCCTTTGCCTTTAGAGACATGTCTTGAAAGAGGCCACTGTGGCCAATGTCAAAGAGGTTATTGCCTATGTTCTCCTCTAGGATTTTGATGGATTCCTGTCCCACATTTAGGTCCTTCATCCATTTTGAGATTATTTTTGTGTATGGTGTAAGAGAATGGCCCAATTTTATTTTTCTGCATGTGGCTGTCCAATTTTCCCAGCACCATTTATTAAAGAGACTATCTTTTTCCCACTGGATATTCTTTCCTGATTTGTCGAAGATTAGTTGACCGAACAGTTGAGGGTCCATTTCTGGGGACTCTATTCTGTTCCACTGATCTATGTGTTTGTTTTGTGCCGAGATGCCTTTCAACAGATAAGTGGATAAAGAAGATGTAGCTCATATATACAAAGCACTATTACTCAGCCATCAGAAAGGATGAACACCCACCATTTGTATCAACATGGATGGAACTGGAGGGGATTATTCTAAGTGAAATAAGTCAAGCAGAGATAGTTATCATATGTTTTCACTCATATGTGGAACAGAAGGAATAGTAGGGAGGACCATAGGGAAAGGGAGGGAAAACTGAAGGGGAAGAAATAAGAGAGGGAGATAGGCCATGAGAGACTCTGGACTCCAGGAACCAAACTGAGGGTTACAGAATGAAGGGGATGAGCGGATGGGGTAGCCGAGTGATGGGTATTAAGAAGGGCATGTGTGGTGGTAAGCACTGGGTGTTATACGCAACTAATGAATTGTTGAAAACTACATCGAAAACTGATGATGTTCTATATGCTGGCTTATTGAACGAGATAATAAAAATAAATAAGTAAATAAATAAATCCAAAAAGATAAAATTCATGACAATAATAGCACTTGTTACAAATCATGTGATTGAAGTTAAGGTTTTCTAATGTTCTTGATTATTTGGGAGAAGAGTAAATACATTTGTTAACTTTAGATTTTGATCATTTACATATGCAAGCTGCAACATTCAGAGTAATAACAAAAAAGAATGGAAAAGAAGTAATAACAAAAAAAAAGGAAATGGAGTGTACAATTTCCAAACTAGTAGTTTTTTTCCAAAGAGAAAAAAAAATCAATCTAAAATAACATAAGAATAAGAAAAAAAGAAACACAGGAAAGGCAGGACAAATAGAAAGCAAATAATAATCTAAATATATCTGTTATGGCAATAAATAGACAAGACCAAATCCTTTAGTTTAGAGATAAAGTTTGACAGATAATTGTTTTTATATTAACTAGTTGCTGATTATTAGAGACCCTCCTAACAGAAAGATATAAAAATCTAGAAAGTAAAGGATGGAAAGAAGATGTATTTAGCAAATAATAATAATAATAATTAGCTGGCCTATTTCTATTAATATTGCATAACTGAGATTTTTTTCCTAGAGATAAAAGTCTCTACATAATGATAAAAGTTTCAATTCACTAGGGAGAAACAATATTTCTAAATATGTATGTGTCTAAGAACTAAATTTCAAAATATATAAAGTAAAATTTGACAGACTACAAGAAGAAATAAGTTCATTTTCATAATTAAAGACTTAAATACATCTTTCTAATGAATTTGACAGACTACAAGAAGAAATAAGTTCACTTTCATAATGAAAGACTTAAATACATCTTTCTAATGAATTGGTACAAAAGCAGAATTAATCAATCTCTT